>JANHAO010001428.1:0-32962 GCA_026873985.1 Saraca asoca
GGGAAAAGTTAAACAAAAACCACAAATTAATAACTATTTAAGAGGTGATATTCATCATTTTTATAGGTACAAATTTCACTTATCATTCCACTAGAACATTACTATTAGAATGTTTCTCCCAAACTAGTGATTGTGTGGATTAGTTTCATTGGCCCATTTGAGCCGTGAGGCTTTAGGGAACCAAAGAGATATGTTGTTTGAATTTTGCTAAAGGAAGTGAAAAGACCTAATTGTATTAGGAATGATGATTTGCTCACTCCTTGTTGTGTATGGAAATTTAAATCAAGTATTATAGTATTGAATATTGTAGAATCATAACATAAAGTGGATTAGTTCCATGTCATCCTTCGTGTCCCAAATGAGCCGTAAGTCCTTCATTAGACTAACACCTTGGGTGTCTTTGAGTACGTATATGGGAGTATATGAATTGTATGCGGCATGTCTAGAGAGAAATATAACCGAAGCTATAAACATGTGTAGCCCATTAGGCTAGTAAATTGAGTTATACCAATTTTATGTGTTCCACCCTATTCCTTGATACGTTATTTTACGTGTAATTTATAAGAATTGCTATGAATTAGAAATTGTTATTGCTACTTAATATTTGCTTGACTAAAATTGTCTCTAAAATAGAAGGTGAATGTTACATTTATTTTATTTGAATCTTACATATTGTGTTGCAATGTTCATTTGAACATGTATGAATAAAGAGTGATTGTGCACATATTTCAATTAGAATGTCTTTTGAGATATGGATTTATGTGCATTGAATGAGTAGTTAATGGAATGGTATTATTGTTTTGAATAGGTGTGAATTGAAAAATGTGGATCCTTGATAGGTTCCTTCAAGAAACCAACAAAGTAAAAAAAAAAATTGAATATCTATGGCAATTAATATGATGGAGAGATAAGAAGACGTTAATATTGTGAAGAGATAAGGTGACATGGAGAGAAATGAAAATGAACATGAAAATGTTTAAATGGGTAAGCTCCTTAAAGAATGCTCTCTTAGGTCCCTAAATGAATTGATCGGAAAAGCATGAGATGCCTCATGAATGCTCATTGACGTGACTTTTGCATTGATATTTCTATATGTCCCATGATTGCTCTTTGAGGTTCTATTTAAGTGTTCTTTGTTGACTAATTTGAAATAGTCTATCGAATGTATTTGTTTGAGAAAGAATTATCGTAAGCCATTCTTGTTTATTGATGGTGATTATGGAAGTGATAATTTCTCATATGTTTAGCACTTACTTAGACTTTAATTTGATGTTCTTTGGAAACTACCAATATAGTAGTTCTTCATATTTGTTGTGTTGAATGGTTAATGACCATTTATATATATATATATATATCAAATAATAAATTGACCAAGAATGTAACTATATAATTAGTGATTGAGTTTATTGCAATATAATTTCATGGTTGGTTCTTTTTCCTCTACTTTATTGAAATTGTTAAATAATAAATGGAGAAAATCCCTTAAAATGTGAGTACTAATATGTCCATTATACTATAATGACTAATTGTGTAGATTAGCCAACAACTATTTGTATCGTAAGTTTAGACTGGTCATATCATAACTTCTTATATTCCTTAATGTTGTATGTTGGTAAATTCGATATGAATAGTATTTTAAGTAAATGATTTACTTACTATGTTTTATTGAAACTCACTATGTTTTATTGAAAAAAAAATGTTTTAATTTTAGAATTGCTAAATATCATGAAGATCATTGGCTAGAAACTAAGGACATAAAGTTAGGTTAATTGATTGGCAATTGTAAGGTCTGCATATGCATATGTGTATTGAGTTGTGCTAAATGGTATTGTTATGTGATAAGCAATGATGAATATAGCAATGATGAATATAGCATATAGCCCTCCGCTATTGTAAAGGCTTATGGCCCAGGGTCTAAAAAATAGAGGAAACTATGTTAAATTTTCTGTAAAATTTTTGAAAGATCCTTAACAATAAATGTTTTAAAAAAAATTGAATACAATTTGTTTATTTTAGTTTGATCAAGTTCGACTAGAACTTGCCAGTCATGTTGTAAGTCAATGTTTAAAGTAAGACTTACAAGATGATGCTACCAGATGTTTACCTACATTAGTCGTATTTCAAAATTTTGGGCGTGACACATTTTATCTGTGACATGTTAATTTGTTACTTGTATGTATGAGTACTAAATTATTTTATTCATATTTGAATTCATATGATTTTTGTTATGGGGATTCTTCAGATGAACAAAAAAGGTCAGTAGAAACCCAAGAGGCCAGAGGCCCAGAAAGAAAAAGGCGTGGCCCAAACCAAGACAAGGTCGCTGGAGACCTCGCAGCAAATCGCTTTACGTGTAAGCACAAGCTTCGGCTGGCAAGGGCGCTGGCGAGCTCTACCCCCACACCTAGGGGAATGGCCAAGTGACTGACGGACGCAGCCTGAGCACTGTATCGGCCCATAGCCCCCAAAGGTCCGACATTGATTTTTTCAGCATTTATTACTTGCCGCCTAGCATTTAATGCTTGCTACATATGTAATCATGGTTCTGTATGAATAAATTATTATTATCTATTGTAATTCCCCCCAATAGAAAGAGGGGAGAAAAGAGGGCCAAAGGGGGTCTAATAAGAGAACATAAGAAAAAAAGTGTGAATAGGAGGTAACAGAGAGCTCTTGTATCTTTTGTTGTAATACTATTGGAGAAGAATCACACTCACCGTGGACGTAGGGGTCATACAGACTTTGGCTGAACCACGATAAAACTTCTTCTTGTTCTCTCCTCTCTTCACTTAAATCTTACTTCGTATTTACATATAACAATCGATAGACTAGCAGCTCGATTTCTTAAACCCTCCGTTAATTAATTACCAAAATCGACCGTCAACATTTTGGCACACTCAGTGGGACCGATTACTTGTACAACTTTCACAATAACAAAAGGTAGAGCAACCAGGAGTTCAGGAACTGCCAATCTACCAAGCGGTTACGACGAAGGACGACGAAACATGCTCGAAGAAGAATATCTAGTCTTGGCAAGTACCTCCTCCACCCTCCTGGAGGTGGACAGAGTGCAGATGCTACGCCAACATCAGGAGGTGCTCGAGAATATAATGAAAAGACTCACCGACGTAGTCGAAGCACTGAGCCAAGCTTGCGTTCAGAGGGTCAGAGAACATGACAAAGGCACTCCCATCACTGAAATGGCTAGACAGCCATAGGCAGAGATGCCAACACAGAAACAGCAGTCAGTCGGAGAAGAAGCTCAGAAAGCTAACTCAAATCTTTCCTCAAACTTACGGCTAGAAGAGGGATAATGACAGGCTCATAAGGAGAAAAGAAGCCAGCAAACTAAGAGCCCGCACTACGTGGAAGGCTCGAAGGTGGACCACGATGATGCCAAGAGTCAGCGTTCCGAGGTCCAGGGTCAGATGATTGAAGAGCTGTTACAGAGGGTGCGAAAACTAGAAAAAAGTCCTTCAACCCAAGACCAGTCGGGCCATTACGAGGGCAGAACCCCATTGTCCAGGGAGATCGAGATGGAACCTCTTCCCCAATGCTTCAAGGTGCCATCAATCTCGCCTTACGATGGAAGAAGTGACCCTTATGACCACTTGCATGCCTTCGACATCCAAATGGACCTACAGACCAGTAACCCCCTGGTTAAATGTCGAGTTTTCCTAACCACCCTCAGGGATGTGCCGAAGGCTTGGTTCAAGAGCCTTCCAGCTCGTAGCATCAACAGCTGGGAGGAATGTCGAGGAAGGTCTATAGATTAGTACGGGGCCCTGAAAAAGTAACTTGCACCACCCTGTCACCTGGCAACGATCTTCCAGAAAAAGAACGAGTCGCTAAAAGATTATATCGCCCAATTCAGGCATGAGGTCAGTAAAATGGAAAGCCCATCTGATGACAACATTTTGACTGTGATCTCGGCCAGGTTACGTAGAGACGAAAAGTTGTATGAAAGCATATACAAGTCTCCAGTGAAGAGCCTGAGAGAGTTCTACGAGTGGGCCACAAAGGAGATCCGATGGGAAGAAACTTTCGGTTTAAAAGAACTTCGATAGAAAGCCAAGGCTTGCCCCCCAACCCCTAGCAAAGGCAGGAGAGGAGGTAGCCACAGCAGAGACTAAGCGAATTAAGTCAACAGTGTGGGAACACAACCCACGAAGAGACCCAGGATGGAACGATCTGAACCTCGAAGCCGCTATAGCAACTATAGCGTCTTAACCGACACCATGGAGAGAATATACATCACGGAAAAGCACAGGGAGAATTTTAGATGACTGAGGCCACTGCAGACTCCCCCGCAGCATCGGGACCTGAACAGGTTTTGTGCCTATCACAATGATATCGGGCACATGACCTCCGAGTGCAAATCTCTTGGGGATGCGATAGAAAATCTTATCCAAAGAGGTCGTCTGAGAGATTACGTGGCACGACCCTCAAACCATCGGTCTCCACAGCGCATGATGCAACCACCTCTTGAGCTCGAGCAAGAGCAGACGATGGTGGTCAGAACCATCTACACGATCCATGGGAGTGTATGTGCGAAATGCGAGTTACATTTTATCCACGAGCAATGAGCATGACAAGCTCACTAAAAAGGCAAGAGTAGCTCCCAAATGCATCACCTTCATAGACGATGACGAATGAGGGATCCAATCCCCATATAATGATGCCATTGTTATCAGGGCGAAGGTCGACAACGTCGAGGTAAGAAGGATCATGTTGGATACTGGTGGCTCAGTTAATGTTATGTATAAGAAATGCTTCGATCAGATGGGGCTAATGCAGAGTAACCTTGAATCTTCACCTAATCCTCTCTTCGGCTTCACCAACGATGCGATATTCCTATGGGACGGGTCAAACTCCCTATCACTCTGGGAGATAGGGACTGTCAATCCACTATTTTGGCCGATTTCTTAATCATAGACTGCCCGTCAGCCTACAATATAGTCCTGGGATGACCAGCGATGAATGACCTAGATCTGATTATGTCCATAATAACTTTGACGGTTTGTTTTCTCATGAAGAACAAGGTTGGATGCATGCAAGGCAAGCAATACATGGCCTGGCGATGCTATGAAGGCGCCGTTAAGATCGAGGACCAAAGAAAGAAGGAAGGCATGACTTCCGACAAAGAGCCCCAAGCTCTAAACTCAGTCGAGGTCATCCATGGCCTCGACCCATATGACTGGGAAATGGAAAGAAAAATCAAGCCAGTTGAAGAGCTTGAAGAGGTCAGTGTCAATGAAGCAGATGACCTACGACGAATCAAACTCGGGGAAAGCTTACCGCCCGATGTGAAAGGCCGATTGATGGATTTCCTCCAACCAAATTTAGATGTCTTCACATGGAGCCATGAAGATATGGTGGGAATCGATCCTAAATTTGCATCGCACAAGCTAAACATCGACCCTCGCCATCAGTCGGTAAGGCAAAAAAGGAGACCTATAACTGCAGAACGCTCATGTGCCCTGAAGGAGGAAGTGGAAAGGCTCCTGACTAATAAGTTCATCCAGGAGGCTTATTATCCAATTTGGGTAGCCAACCCCATCTGGTCAAGAAGAAAGATGAGAGATAGAGGACGTGTGTGGACTTCACGGACCTCAATAAGGCCTATCCAAAAGACAGCTTCCCTTTGTCAAGAATCAACCAGCTCGTTGATGCCACAGTCGTCCATCAGTTCCTCAGCTTCATGGATGCCTACTTTGGGTATAATCAAATACCCATGGAGCTGCAAGATGAGGAGTATACGTCATTTATTATGGACAGGGGCTATACTACTATAAGGTGATGCCCTTCAAACTCAAGAATGCCGGGGGGACCTACCAATGGCTGCTCAACACAATGTTTAAGGATTAAATTGGGAAGACCATGGAGGTCTATGTGGATGACATGCTTGTCAAGTCTAGACAGGTCCCCAACCACGTAAATGACCTGGATGAGATGTTTCGGATTTTGAGAAAATATGGGATGAAAGTGAACCCGCTCAAGTGCGTATTTAGAGTAGCTTCGGGCAAGTTCCTGGGGTTCATGGTAAATAATAGAGGTATAGAGGCAAACCCTGAGAAATAAAGGTGCTAGTTGATATAAGGTCACCTAGCGAAGTTAAGGACGACCAGAGCCTGACTGTTTGGATCGCAGCCCTGAGCAGATTCGTGTCCAAAGCGACGGATCGATGCTTGCCATTTTTCGAAGCTTTGAAAAAGGCAAAGCATTTTGAATGGATGGAAGAATATGAAATCGCTTTTATGTCTTTGAAGGAATATATGGGTCAGGCCCCTCTTCTCTTTAAACCACAGGAAGGCGATATCCTTATAGTTTATTTAGGGGTATCATGGCACGCTATCAGCATGGCCCTTGTTCACGAAGAGAATGGTGTATAACTCCCAGTTTACTATGTGAGCAAAAGGATGGTAAATGTCGAGGAGAACTACACCCCTATCAAAAAACTCGCCTGCTACCTCGTGGTCGCATCAAGAAAACTACAGCCGTATTTCCAAGCCCATTCCATTGAAGTCTCGACATGGTACCCGCTGAGACAAACCCTCCAAAAGGCAGATGCCTCAGGTTGATTATTAAAGTGGATGGTGGAACTCACTCAATTCGACATCCACCATAGACCACAATCGGTGGTCAAGAGACAAGCCTTAGTCGACTTCATAGCTGAATTTACTGGATCAGCGAAAGATGAGGTAGATACCCCAGAAGGGCCATGGTGGAAGCTTTACACCAACGGGTTGTCGTGCGACAATAAGGCAGGAGCGGGAGTCCTATTGATCAATCTTAAAGGGCATAAGGTCCACTTCACCTTAAGGCTTGAGTTTTGAGCCACCAATAATGAATCTGAGTACAAAGCACTCCTAGCTAGACTTCACATCACGAAGGAGGTGCGAGCTGAAAACTTAAAGATCTTTAGCGACTCCTAGCTGGTTGTCTGCCACATAAAAGGGGAATATCAGGCAAAAGGGGCGAAAATGGCTATGTATCTACAGAAGGCCCAAGAACTGCTTCATACATTTCAAAGGTACAAAATTAGCCAGGTCCCCCAGGCTCAGAACGCACATACGGACGCTCTAGCCCGCCTAGCCACGGCCAAGGATGCAGAATTCACAAGCACGATCCCTGTAGAAGTCCCCCCGTCTCCTAGCACTGAGCAGAAAAGTGATGTAATGATGACTACCGCAATGCGTGGCTCATGGATGAGTCCCATTTTGAAATATCTCCAAAATGGTGAACTCCCCGAATGCAAGTTGGAAGCACGCCACATACGGTTTCGAGCTGTAAGATACTGCATCGTGGATGGCGCACTCTACAAGAGGGGTCTCTCAGCCCCACTTCTTCACTATATCGATAGTCTTGAGTGTGATGTCATCTTAAAAGAAATATATGTTAGACACTGTGAAAATCACGCTGGGGGGCTGTCATTAGCACAGAAGGTCCTTCGACAAGGCTTCTTTTGGCCAATTGTAAAACAGGACGCTATTGACCTTGTCCGAAGGTGTGATAAGTACCAAAGGTTTGCCAACGTCCCTCGAGCCCCTCCAGCCTACCTCCAGCAAATGGTCAGCCTGTGGACTTTTGCAATTTGGGGGATCGACTTGATAGGACCTCTTCCCATAGGTCGCAAAAATTGCAAGTACGCTGTAATAGCGATGGATTACTTCACCAAATAGGCTGAAGCGAAGGAGTTAGCCCAGATATCTTCCTCTCAGATACAGAAGTTTGTCTGAAATAACATTATCTGTCGATTTGGTGTTCCCCATCAAATAGTATCAAATAATGGGAAACAATTCACCAGTGAATAGTTTATTCAGTTCTACGACGACCTTGGGATTTTGAGGAGTTTTTCATCAGTAGATCACCCTCAGACTAACGGGCAGGTAGAGGCAATCAACAAGATTATTAAGCAGATCCTAAAGAAGAAGCTAGAGACTAAGAAAGGAATGTGGGTGGACGAACTGCCAATGGTATTATGGGCTTATCACATGATGGCTTGCAACTCCATAGAGGAAACTCCTTTTTCGATGGTCTACAGGATCGAAGCCATGTTGCCAGTAGAGTTCGAGGTTACCTCACACTGAAGAGCCACCTTCAATGCAAAAGAGAATGACCAGCTACTCTAAGCAAGCATCGACCTCGTCGAAGAGAAAAGAGATGAAGCATGCCAAAGGATTGCAACCTACCAGCAAAGGGTAGCTCGGTATTACAACAGGAGGGTACGGACTTGAAACTCAAAGCAGGTGACCTCGTTCTACGCCTCCTCCAATCGGGAAGCTGTGACCCTAGGGAGGGAACGCTGGGGCCAAATTGGGAAGGACCGTACATCATGAAAGAGAGGTTGAAAGCTAGGGGATATCGCCTTTCCAACGTTGAAGGAACAGAACTTCCTTGGGTCTGGAACATCGAACATCTTCAGCCCTATTACCAGTAGAGCGAATTCGATGTTGTAAACTTGTAACAGTATTTGTGAATTGAATAAACTTCCTTCTAGCTTAACATACCGGTGATGTGTGCACCTACTTGAATACATATAGACGATAACATTCCTCTAAGGCAACCATGTTAATCGCATTGCAAAATAAAAGGAAGGGGGCTTAGTTCCTTTTTACCTAGAGCAAATTGTTAGAAGCACACAAGCCATAAAAGTGAAAAGAAGGGAAAGGCAGGATCAATTAAAACTTAAAGTAGAATTTTTTAGTTACAGACTGCAGGGAAATAAAGAATGACTTAAAAATAATAAAATTTCAAGAGGAAGCACTAGGAGGGGCCGCTGAAGCAGGAGGATCCTGGAAGTCTGAAGGGGTCACTGCAGGCATATTCTCTGATGTCTCTCCACCGGGTTCATCCCCAATTGCTCCTTCTCCCTACGAGGTAGCCTTAACTAGAGCTATGCTTTCCCCAGGAGAACCATTCGCAGCGTCAGCAATATCAGCGTTAGAAGGAGGAGTCATTCCTGCACTTTCAACGAAGCCTTGGATGATATCTGATATCTCTCCGCCGAAGAAGGAGAAGTCCATGCTCAGATGGTTCAGCCACAGAGTGTACATGAAGCTGTCGATGGTATGGATAACAATAGCTACCTGAGCTTCTTCGACCATAGCAGAAGTCTCCTCTCTCACCTTAAGGACATCTTCTTCAGCGTGCATGGCTCTCTCTTCAGCCCGCTGAGCCCTCTCGACAGCGCGATCTATCTCCTCGCGAGCAACCTCTAGCTGCCTCCAAAAGCCTCCAGCCTTTTGTGTAAGGAGGAGTATATCGTCCCTACTTTTCTGTAATTCCTCATGGGCCCTCCGTAGCCTCGAAGCAAAGTCAGCTACCTCACGAGCCAAGGACTCCTCCCTCCTCTTTACCGCAACGTTGGCGCTCTCCAGTCGATGCTCGGCGTCCTCTAGCTTCTTCTTCAATTATGCCACCTCACCAGTGGCAGTAACAAGGTCAGCCTCGAACTGCTATCTCTTCTCCTCCTAGCCCAAACATTCCCTCCTCTGCTTGATGGCCCCTAGCGCCCCCTAAGAAGAGCAAAATATGAAGAAGAGAGGAAGAAGGGGTCAAAACGCAAGGACAAAACAAAAAGAAAAAATAATAGGAAAGAAAGAAGAAAAGAAGCATCACCGACCACTAAACAGTGACTAGCCAACATCTCCATTAGGACGCTACCTCAGACCCCGTCATCTTCCAGAGATGCGACGTCTTGTCCCAAAATTCGTGCTACTTTCTAGTGAACAAAGTTGTAAAAGGCCAGAGTTTTGGCCTCTAAACGGTCAGATTCGACTGTAGGTCAAGGCACCGAACTATGAGCGAGCTCCTTCTCTTTACTAATTCTCTGCCTCTTTGGAGAGGGCTGATCGAGAGCATCGCTTCCATGACTCTGTAACCCCGCGGCTTCCCTTTCAGCTTCAGCGGAGCCGGGTGGCAAGGTCAGAGCTGGGGGAAGCAAGGTCTCTTCCGCTATTCATAAGCTGAGGGGAGGATCAACCTGAGTCGAAGCTGGGACGAGGGGTGAAATGGTTGGAGCAAACCTCTGGGGAGCCAAAGGGGAGGAAGGACGATCGGCACAAGGGGAGGTGGTAGCAACCTGCTTACGCCTGGGAGGAGGCTCGACTAAGTTGACCCGGTTCATATCGATTTCTTCGTCGAAGTCCTCTGGAGGAATTTCCCTTACGTCGTGAACCCCAATATCAAGCGTACTATTGATAAGCTCGATGCCGAGTGCAGGGGAAAGCCTGTGAGCTCGTAAGAGATCCTCGTTAAACCTCGAGCTACTCGATGAATCATCAAAAATTGAGAATTGATCCAGTACCTCAGTCTCCTTGACACTCAATTCCAACCTCTCCCTTCGGATGCCCTCTGCAGAAATCCCAAAGAAATGTTAGAAGAAATAAAAATAAAAGGAAGAGATGAAGAAAGGGGCAAAGACGAATGAAAATCGAACAAAAAAAAATTTCCTCCAACTCACTCACACGGATCAACCGCAAACGAAAAATTTTGAAGACGGCGCAATGACAGGCAGGACACAAAGAACCAATGGGTCTTATAGGGGCCCACGTTGGATTTCCCCCGAGCCTCCTCAAGAGGCAATGCCTTCTTATACCTCGAGGAATGAGGTGACAAGTAATAGAAATCTTCTTGCCGCCCGATGCCTTTAATTTGATAAAGGAAACATAAAACCCTCGCGCTAGGAGGACAGAGGCCATTTTGGAGGTGAATTAATGTGAAGGAAAGTAGGGAGAAGTACGTGTTAGGAGTTAATTGTGATGGCACGAGCCCCAGATCATTCAGGAAATCAATAATGAACGGTGGGATGGGAAACCGGAAGCCCACATTGAGGTGGTGAACGCTAATGGCCACGAACCTTGGCGGAGGGTGAGCAGCATGGTCCCCAAGAGATGGCACTAACACATGGAAACCTCTCGAAAAAAAGTACGCCTCCGTAATTTCCCCTATTTCTTTGGGTCTTATGCTAGAAGGAAAATGTTCGAAGGAGGAGGCAGATTCGGACCCCACTAGTCCCGTGCGAGCTTCGAACCCGCTTACGACCTTGCAGCTTTGGGAGGTTGCATCCCGTGCATGAAGCATTTCCTCACTATCCTCAGACTCGGTATATTCGCTGACTATAAGTGGCGGCGATGCCTAGAGGGCTGAGACATCTATAAGGAAGAAAAAAGAAGGAAAAGAATATCAGGCCCCAGGCGAGAAAGGTTATAGATCCAGAAACCGCCGAGCCAAGGATAAACACGATACTACCTCCAAAACCACCTAAAATGAGGAGAAGGACCCTGAAGAGAAAGGCTACAGAGGCCTTGGAACAAAAAAAAACTCTCCGTCACCGCCACCTAAAGCCCTAGCCACCGTCAATGGAACAGACAAAAACCTACTTGAATCATCATTTTCCACTAACACCAAGAGCACCCATAAAAACCCTCGAATCGAAATGGCGAAACAGAAGCAGAGACTCACCTTAATGTTTTGGAAGATGGTCCAATAACTCGAGCAAGAATGGAAAAGCTGCAACCAAAACCAGTCTAGCAAGGCCGACAACACAGGGCAAAGGTTCTTCAGACGAGGATGGTAAATGGTCTCTGGGTAAGAGGGAAGGACGAGAGAAGGGTAAAAGAATTTGACGAAAGAGGGGGAGTTACCTGATTCAAAAATCGGATGAATCACACCGTCAGATGAAAGAGCCTTCTGACTTACCCATGATCCGACGGATTAACGCGCATCAGCATTTAATGCTAAAACCTACCAGCTGAGCATAATAATCATTACGTTGGCTACAGAAATCGAAGAAACGCACAGAGAACCAACTTTTCAAATTCCTAGCAAAAAATGAAAAGGCAAACTGCATAGTTGATCCCTGCACAACCCGTCGTCCACTCACAACCTTAAAATCAAACAAAGATGCTTTATCTCTCATCCTAGTAGCTCGGGCACACCCGGTGCAAGAGCACTAAGCCTCCAGAACTCGCAACCAACTAGTTCAGGCACACTTGGTGCGAAAGCACTAAGCCTCCAGAGCTCGCTGCCAACTAGCTCGGGCACACCTAGTGCATAAGCACTAAGCCTCCAGAGCTCTCATCCTAGCAGCTCGGGCACACCTAGTGCGAAAGCACTAAGCCTCCAGAGCTCGCTATCAACTAGCTTGAGCACACCTGGTGTGAAAGCACTAAGCCTCTAGAGCTCGCTACCAACTAGCTCGGCCACATCTGGTGCGTAAGCACTAAGCCTCTAGAGCTCTCATCCTAGCAGCTTGGGCACACCTAGTGCAAAAGCACTAAGCCTCCACAGCTCACTACCAACTAGCTCGAGCACACCTAGTGCGTAAGCACTAAGCCTTCAAAGCTCGCTACCAACTAACTCCAGCACACCTGGAACAAAAGCGCTACGCCTCCAAAACCTAGCTTACCTCCCGATCAAGTTCATCCAATTGTCCTAATAAAGCAGCGAGTAACGCCAAAAATTCGAGCCAATTTGATCATATTAAGGGAACTCCTCTCTTGATTGCACCCGAAGTGGGTACGAACGCCTGTGAAGCTACACGAAGACCGGGGGATTCATGCTGTTAACCATTAGTAACCATGGAGAAAAACATGCTGGCAATCATTGGGCAGATCGAGTTGCAGGGGCAGTATCTTTTTCTTAGAAGGAATATTGAAAACTCCCTGCTTGCAAGACAAGCTACGAGTTGGGGGGCTGATGTTATGGGGATTCTTCGGATGAACGAAAAAGGTCAGTAGAAACCCAGGAGGCCAGAGGCTCAGAAAGAAAAAGGCATGGCCCAAACCAAGACAAGGTCGCTGGAGACCTCGCAGCAAACCACCTGACACGTAAGCATGAGCTTCGGCTGGCAAGGGCGTTGGCGAGCTCTACCCCCACGCCCAGGGGAATGGCCAAGTGACTGACAGACGCAGCCTGAGTACTCTATCGGCCCATAGCCCCTAAAGGTCCAACAATGATTTGCCTAATATTTATTACTTGCCGCCTAGCATTTAATGCTTGCTACAGATGTAATCATGGTTCTGTACGAATAAATTATTATTATCTATTGTGATTCCCCCCATATAGAAAGAGGGGAGAAAAAAGGGCCAAAAGGGGTTGGATAAGAGAACATAAGAAAAACAAATAGTGAACAGGACGTAATAGAGAGCTCTTGTATCTTTTGTTGTAATACCATTAGAGAAGAATCACACTCACCGTGGACGTAGGGTTCATACAGACTTTAGTCGAACCATGATAAAACTTCCTCTTGTTCTCTCTTCTCTTCACTTAAATCTTACTTTGTATTTACATATAACGATCAATAGACTAGTAGCTCGATTTCTTGAACCCTCCCTTGACCAATTACCAAAATTGACCGTCAACAATTTTTTTTAACTATATCTTGTGTGAATATTTGTAGATAGTAAGCCACAGATATTTTGGATAAGGAGGTAGAGGATAGTGGTCACAAGAACATAGTTCCCCCTATGATTCTCTAATATTACTTTGCATGTGATTGCTAGCCAGGACCTTATAGTTGTTGTTCCTCATGGCTACACATTCATGCCCACACCGTGACCAACATCTAGCTAGATGGAGCCACTTGCACAAGAGTCAACATAGTCGCAACAGCAGGACCTGTCCCCAAAGATAGCTGAGACACCTTCATAGATGGCGCCTCTATCTTCAGGAGCAGCATCTACCTCTAGATAGCCTTCTCTCCTTAGGGTACTCGTACTTAGTCCTGGGGAGACCGTTGTGCTGTATAGACCGAGATATGTACTTGTGATTATAAACTTTATTTTTTACATTTATAATCTATTTTTTAATTTCTTAATTATATTTATTTTTATTGATTAATTATGAAGTTTATTTTTTATATTTCCAATTTATTTTTAATATCTTAAAGTTATTTATTTTTATTGGTTAATTAGGTTTTTCTCAACCCCCAAGCCGATAAGTACCATACATCATATCATTACGAGCAAGTATGAAGGTGTATGGCTAACATGAAAGAATATTCCAAAGCCTACCCGTAGGATGTTATTTGCAAAGTTTGGAGTAAATTTTCAATAATTTGTTTATGATTTAAATTTCTTTTTTTAAACTATTCGCTAATTATTTGATGTTTTTCTTATTTTTTTTAATTGCAAAAATATTGGAAGTGGAACCTTTTTCATGAGAAGGACATGAAGAATAATTTCAACCATAAGGGTTCCAACAAAATGAAAGATATAATAGATGAGATACAAAAGAAGAGACCAGCTCAACCCAACTAGATCAAGGACGAGGAGTGGAAAGATATTCTTAAGTATTGGAAGAATCCTAAATTCAAGTCTAAGTCCGAGCAAAATAAGAGGAATAGAGACTCAAATATAGCTGGACAAAGTTCCTTCTTGCACACAAGCGAATCCATCCCTATATAAGAGCATCAGTTGCATATGGTAACGTTACTTTAACTTAATGTTATTTATGCCATTTTAACTAATGTTATTTATATTCATGAAAATTTTCATGTTATGCAGATACATGAGACTAGGATCAAGCCACCAATGGACAACTTGTTCCAAGCCAATGGGTCTGACTTCGAGCTATACAATCTTATGTAAGCAACTTCTCTTAACTTGCATTTTTGTTATCAATGTATTGTATGTTTGGTAGTAAAAATATTACATTTATAATATTAAATAATTAATTATTTTAATTTACAAGAAAATTTCAACAAAAAAAAAGAGGGCTTGGTGCAGACTCAAGCGCAGAGAGGCAAGGGCTTTAGGGACATAACTAGTGATATAGCGAGGCCAACTTATCATGATTTGTGGGTGGACACTATTGATAGAACCAAGAATAAACGAGCCTACAAGTTAAGGTCCGAGGCCACAATGGGGACAACTGCATTGGCCACTATAGCTCATATTGAGAGCATGTCACTTGCTACACTAGACCAACTCATATGAGCTTGACTGAGATGCAACAGCAGATACAGAAGATTTTCACTCAAATAGAGCACCTCATGTAGACTCAACAATAGCAGTAGCAAAGTTAGACTCCATCACCTTCTCCTCCACCTCATTTTCATTCATACTACCACTAACCCCCTGCCTACTACCAGTCGCTTCCTCCTTACATGCATCCGTTATTGCCACAACAACTATCCTAGTCATCAATTTGACCACCTCCAAAAGCAAGTCTTAGACAGCTGCAATAGCAAAACCTTACCTAGGATCTAAAGATTGATGATTAATTCTCCTTCATTGACCTTTAATTGCAATTATATTTTTATTTGAATAATATGTTTTATTTATTAATTTGAATAATACAATTTATGAATTATTTTACTAATTTTATATATTTATGCCTATTCATGTGTATTGTATTATTATAATTAAATATTAATTTTTTGAAATTAAAATTAAGAAATATTAAAATTAAATTTTAATACAAACAAAATTATTTTAATAAAAATTTAAAAATTAAATTAAGAAAATTATTCAAAATTATTTTAATAAAAAAATTAAATTTGAGAAAATTATCTCAAATAAAATTTTAAAAAATTATCCTTTTTCTGATAAATTTCAAATGATTTTTTAACGAAATTTTTAATGAATTTACTTATTGATGTTTTGACAACTTTTCAATGGATATTCCAATGGATAAAAAAATTATATAGAAAAATCAACACCTCAAAATCTGTTAGAAATAAATTTCCAACTATAATTAAGTTCCATCAAAAATTTGTCATTTTCAAGATATTTTTTTTATCAAAAATCATACATTTTGTTGTAGTGCATGTAATTTAATAAAATAAATAACTAAGTAGGTTATAGATATTAATTTTAAGATTTTATATAATTTAAAATTTTAATGTCAAATTTTCAAAAGTGAAAGAGTAAAATTTAACCACGGAAAGAAATTTTTTATATTTTTCTTTATATTGTATTTCTTCTTATCTTTTACTCTCACGCATAGTTCTGAAACTTATTAAATGTCGGCTGCACGACTTTCACACGTATAAAGGCGGTGTGAGAGCCGTTTGTGAACAACAAGCATTTCTTAAATAAGTTAAATTTAAATGTATCTTAACTTCTCCAAGTTTGAAAAACAGTAGACTCGTGAAAGGAAAGTGAGGTTTAAACAATTAATATTAAAATATTATTTTAATCTCATTAATGTAATTTTTTAATTTAATTTTTATTTTTAATTTAATTTTTAATAAATTTAATTTCTTTTGATTAAATCATTTTGTCCATCTATTTCATATTTTATGAATTAAAATTATTTTATACAGATATTAAATATAATTCATAGAAGAAGGTTAAGTATTCATATAAATTAAAACAGTATTAAATGATTATTTTATATCTTTATTTTTAAATTAAAATTTTAAAATAAATTTATAGCCTGTAGGATGCTATGTAAGTATTATTAAAGAACATCGAATCAAATTTTAGACTTTTATATCACCAATTTTATTAGTAAAATTATAAAAAAAAATTAATAAAGGAATCTAATTGAATCAAATTAAATTTATAAAAAAATCAAATCAAACATGAAAATCAAATAAAATTAAAATTAAAAAATTTACATTTATAAAAAAACTAAAATAATGTTTTAGTCATAAGCGGAAGTTTCTAGTAAATTAGAAATAGGGATCAAGTGAAATAATTACATATCAGAAATATTTTTGAAAATGGTTTGAATCTTATTACAAAATGGAAAACAATTCGATTATACACACTCTCTGAGAAATATTTTAGATTTATTCTCCCTCACAAACTATAGGATTCATAGTTTTATAAACTTCATTGTCTATTAAAAAATATGTACGATATATTCCTAAAATTAAAAGTATCAAACATTTCTCATTGAAAAATGTTTTCTATATGGTATGCCAACGTCCTACTCACGTTTGTGAGTGGAGCTGAGTTAATCCCGCAAGAGTGGGACGTATCACTACATCAGTGCCCTTTGTTGATTAAGAAGTGCCAGTATTGTCAACTTGCTGAAGTATAGCCCTTCCTAATCTCTATCAAACTCAGGTGAAAGGCAATTAGTGAAATCACAAGGAAGTTATTTTCAAACGACATGGATATATTGTAACTCAACATACAAACAAACCACATACTGGTGGAGCAGTTCTCTTAGGCAAGATCCTAGTATTTTTCCTTTCTTTTATTCTAAGTAGTACCCACACTAATAAGTATGTCGTATCTGTATACTCCGGTATGAGAATATTGTAAATGTTCAAAAATCAAGATAAAAACACAATAAGAATATTATAAATAAAATATTATATATATATATTATGTATTAAAATTTAATATAATTAATTATCAATATGCTTCAAATTTTCAAAAGTGTTAATAAAAAATGTTTTTTTAAATATATTAACACAAAGAATCAAATATTCCACTTAATTTCAAATATAGAAAAGTAAGTTTATAAATCAATAATATATATATATATATATTGTCAAATATACGGATATGGGTCGAGAAAAAAATGAAGTATCGGTATATCATAATTTTTATTCATACTAGTACAAAATTACTATCTTTACATAATACATGACTCAAGTTGGAGCTATGTGCAAACAAATGTACATTTTTATTGTGGAATTTTGATCTGAAACTGAGTTGTCTTCTTTTCTCATAGACTGCATACCCTTATTCACAATATTATCCTCAACGTGCAGGGTTGCAGACCAACTCTTATTGAGAACGAGTGCTCCTACTCATACAATGAGATTAGTTCACAATGGTTTCATTGGATAAGAAAGGTAGATCTCACAAATCATGAATTTGTTTGCACAAATTGTGGGACCCTCCCCCTCTCATAGACTGAGGCCATTGTAGGAGCCAATTATTACCTAGATAGCTTTTTCTCATGACAAGCTATTGAAAGTTTTGCTGTATCAGAAGCTGAGCCCCCTCAACTAGCCTCTTTACCACTTCACCAGCAGATAAGATTTCCTTAATGAGACCAACACCTTGGCCAGCATACATTGCCATGCTCCCAAGATCACCTGTAGTAGTTTCATTTGGGACAGTACCTGCAAAACGGCGAATCTCTTTCTCCTGTTGGAAGATGAAATTAGATTCAAGCACAATCCATTGTTATATAAAATGTTATATCACTAATGAAATATGCACTGAAATCTAACCATGCCATTGATATTTGAATGACCAATAACTGGCCGGTTGACTTCATTTTCATGGGCTGGAAGCAATCTCCATTGTTTGTAGAAGGGTGTTACTAGGACTCGCTGAGGTGCACCTGGCCATCTTGCCCTACCAAATATGTCTGTGTACTCGGTTTCATCAAGTTCGACTAACTTCCTTTTGTATGCAGGATGAGCATAGCTTTCATGAGTTGCAACAAACCTGCACAAAAATTCTTGGCATGAACACATAAATTAGGTAAAAGTAGCATTGTAGCAAAGAATAATTAAAATCCAAATTGAAAGAATCAGTAATAATGTGGGGAACTGTTGTATGGATCTGGTCTGTTCAACTGTCTTTAAATAGAAAAAATAATAACAATAAGTCATCAAGTCTCGAGATACATTTCCAGATGAAGTTTTTGCTTTTATTCCAGTTAAGCGTGAAAATGAATTTCTAATACTGCAAGAGCAAAAAAATCAGAGAATAAAATTCAGTTCCCTGACAATTTAGCTGAGAAAACATTCAATATGGAATCACACAAGACTATTTGAGTAAAATATGCAAATTTTGAACTCAATATGGAATCACACAAGGATTAAATTGTGTGATTTATCATTCCGAAGGAAGTGCCTATCTTTACATGCATGCTAATTATCTGTGTCAAAATATGAGAAGAAGTTCTTCAATAGAATGACATAATTCAAACCTAGTGCCTAGACAGATGCCTTGAGCACCAAGAGCCAGAGCAGCAACATAACCACGTGCATCCACAATGCCACCAGCTGCAATCACAGGTATCTCTTGATCACCAACAAGATCGACCACCATTGGCACCAATGCAATCACAGATTCCTGATATCAAATGCAGAAATCAGAAAGAAAGTTGTGTAAACATGATAAAAATGTTGACTCCTTTAAGATAGTAAGGCATTAACAATTGAGATATGGCTTTTTAATCCATTACTTTAAGGTTTTCCAAGAGTAAGAGAAGTCAAAACACAAGAAAAGCCCTAAAATCTTCAGATGTAAATTTAAGGGCTTCATGAAAAATGTTCTCACTTCTCAGGGAAAATTATGTGAACTGTTTGCTAGTAACTAATAGAAACTGCACTATTTTCTGCCCGCTTATGCTCTTGATTATAAAATAACTTAATATGAATAATTATTTATGAGCATTGAATTTGGCCAACTTTAACCACAAAAATATACAGATAATTCGAAATTGATAAGCATGCACACCTGACCAATGACATGGCCACCAGCTTCACGGCCTTGTACAATTATTCCATCAGCACCTGCATCAATAGCCTTTTTTGCAGCTTCTATAGTCCCAATCTCCATCAAGATTACAAGTAATTAGTAGGTCAGATATTAATGAAAGCAAAAGGAGATTAAATACTTCAGATGCAATATAAACTCGATAACTAGCAAATGATGTGCATTCCTGAAAGGGTAACATACCGCTTAAGTCAAATCACATGCTCAGTGGGCAGTCGTATACATATTTTTCTCTTTTTCAATTTCAAGTTCAGATTAAAAGTGTCATGTATCTGGATTTAGAACTTGCAAGTCCCCGTGCTTTACTCAGTTACTTTCATAAGGCATGGGCATGAGATCAAACACAAATATCACCATCCAAGTTCAAAAACACCAGATAGTATATGCATTAGAAATCCGTATGCAGCAAATAATGATTTTGACAAAGCTCAGAAGTTGACTTACTCCATTGAAAAAATCAACTAGCTTTTTTAATTTCTCAAAAATTTGAAATTAATAAGGGCTAAGTAACATTTTAACTATGCAATTTGACAAACATACAGCAATGAATCTTGAAGAAGCAAAGCAATACACATGAATACCGCAATTTTCAGAACACTATCACAACGGAATTTGCTATCACTAGTATTCTTGAAAAAAGTTGAGCATAAAACACTCACTTGGGGAACAACCTTGACCCCAGCATCATGAGCCTTAGTCACCAATTCCTTTGTACAATCACCCCAGTAAGTTTGCAAAACAGCTACTTTTTCATCCAGAATGACCTTCAAGTTCTCCTCATGTGGAAACGCAAGAACAACACTGACCCCAAAAGGTTTGTCAGTTAAGGCCCTAGTCCTCCTTATGAGCTCCCTCATATAATCTGGTGATTCCTGATAGAAGAATATTTCCAGAAAATAAACAAATAATGCATACAACGGGGTTTTAAAAAAACATAAAATAAAAATCAGGACACCAAAGCTCCTTCCTTTATGTTTCTTTTCCTTGATACTCAGAATATGATACGCCCAAGTGGGGAAAAAACATAAAAAGCCTGTAACGGATTGAAGAGCACAAGGCATATCATACAAATTATAATTATTGACACAGCTCAAAATAGCCTATAATCTCTGGATGATTGACCTAAGTCGATCAACTAGGACCAGCTGAAGAATTGGCTTCGGCACACAGCTTAGCCCCATGCCGTGAAACAACCGCTTAAACAACACATCAAGAAAGGCATGACTCAAGCCTACATGAAACATGACACCAATAACTATCTAGTGAGAATCTCGCTAACGTTATCAATATGTTGCAGACACCCTATTCGTCCACCAACAACTCCATCGTGTACAACTGACCCTATTTTATTTACAGGTCGCTTTTCAGTTTCGCTTCACTTCATCGATAAGTCTCACCACTTGGAGAGTTTCAATTACAGACCAAGTGTTCAATATGGGATTAAAACATGAAAGCATATAACAATATTTCTAAAACATCATCAAATAATACTTAAGCTGCAGTAGAAAAATGACAAGTAAAATTCAGGATAAGGTTTCTTCCTTTATTTTCCTTTTCCTTAATTCTGTAGATATGACACACCCAAGCAGTAAAAAGTTACAAGTTTTTACACAGAAATTATATGATCATACATTAATGAAGAGCAGAACACAATCATAAGAACCATAAATTGAGGGCAGAAAATTTAAACTTTAAACTTGCAAGCAAATAGAAATTACAAAAACTTGAAACAGCTCTTCTATAATAAGGAGCATACTATAATTGAAACAAAAACAAAGACTGAAAGAGAATTAATGGAAGCATCATATGTACCCAATCAGGGGCTCTGAGAAAACCAAGAGCACCAGCATTAGCCACAGCAGCAACAAGCTCAGGACCAGAAATGTCAGGGCCTAGTGGAGCCTGAACTATCCCATACTCAAAACCCAATATTCCTCTCCAACCCATTTCTCTTCTCTGTCTGTGTCTCTGTAAATTGAAGGTGATTAAAACGCACAGCTTTGAAGCAGCAAGAATGAGAGCTAGTTTCTGAATGGGACGGTGTGGTATGGCAGAACCGAACAACGAATGACCCTTTTTATTGACGAAACCGGCATTTGTATCAACGTAAGCGAGCACGTAAGCGGCTGCTAGTGCACATCCAGTTTCTTTATTTATTTTTTTAAAAAAATAAAAACAATAACCGATGCAGGGAAAAAGAGGGGGGGGGGGACTATGCCTTGTTTGGCAATCTGTTTTTTTTAAATAGTTTTTATATTTTTTTTATAAAAATAAAAAATTTGTTTGTTAAGTTGTTTTTAAAAATTATTTTTAAAAAATAATAAAATAAAAATATTTGAAAATACTTTTAAACAGCCTAAAATTCCTCCGGGATGATATTCTAAATAAATAAAGATTTATAATCTAAAAAATCTATACAGTTTCATTTTAAAAGAATTCGTATCTCCTTTTTTTTTTAATTTGTATATTTATATTTTTAAAATTCTCATGACACATGTCACTGTATGATTGATAAAGAGATCATAATAAAAAAATAATATGACAAAAAGGCATAACCAAACCCAATAACAATAAAAAAAATACCACTAAATAAGAAAAATAATGCAAGACCTAAAGAAGTACAAACCAATTTGAACACAGACAACTGAGCAAATCCATTAAATAATAAAAAGTTGCCTATCAATTTCCAAAATCCCAATCATTTAGATGCATCCATGCTTTGGATTTCATTCTTTTTTCTTTTTTTTTTGTTAGCACCAACGTTTTCCTTCGTAAGATTTTTAAACTTAACGTCCCTATTTTTATCGTTTGCAATGGATCCAATCCCTCGTTGCTTTATGCAACTTTGAGTAATAACAAGAAAATAAAATTACATCTTGACTAATAGATATAATTTTTAGTTAAATAATAAGTGTTTGATCCCAGTAAATAATATTAGGACAAGATTATGGGACCGAATCTTTCTTAAATTTTTGAATTTAACATCTCCTTATAACATAAAAACGAATCAAATGAGAATATTAATCATATATAGAAGCGAGATATTAAATTATGATTTTTAAATATTAAAAGCTCATTTAAAATTAGATAATTATTTAAAAAAATTATATGATTTTATATTTTAATAATAACTATTAAGATAATTACTTATTTTATTTTACATATTAATTCATTAATTTTATGGAATATTTAATTTGTAGTTAAAAAACTGGAAAGTGGAATGCGATATAGGGAAAAAAAATGCACACAATGAATCCATAGGCCCAAGTACTTGGTGGGCTCAGATCTCGCACCGCCTAGTGTTAATCAACATTGCCGATAAGTCCAACAAAACCTTCTTCGGATACTCAAATCACCCATTGTTCTTTCCAAAAATGATGCTACTTAAATAAGAAGATTAAAAATTCACTTTATATCATTGTAAATTAATCTTATTAAATAGGTAGCTTTTTTCTCTAAGGAAATGTGATTTGAAAGAATTGAAAGCAAAAATTCTATGTTGGAAATTAAATAAAAAGGGAATTCTGCAAAGCTCCAATTTGATCCCTTTTTTTTTTTTTTCTGAAAGCAATTTTTTATTTTAAAAATTACACATTTTGATGGGTTGCCAAACATTAGGTGTGACCCCTTAAATTACGTTTCAGCAAATCCCATTGCATTTGGATAACACCAAACTAAAACCAAATTAATATGCATTCAATTTGTCAAATGGAATATATAGTTCTATAGTTTTTCTGATTGTTTATAGAATTAATCTTTCATCAACTCACTATTACCAGTATATTTTAAGATTAAATAAATTTTTTAATTTCTATAATTTATTTCTTAATTTAAAAGAAATATTCGGATATATGTATGCAATGAAATTGAATTAATTGGAATTATAAATTGAAAATATGCATAATTGAATGTATGATTCTTGAATTTTTTTTAGTAATTTTTGTAATTAAGATTTGATTTTATTCATTTTTATGTTATGATGCAATTATATAACTCTCTAAATATTTATTATATTAGATAATTACAAACAAAATTTTCAAAATTAATTATCATAGAGTTAATTAGAAAGGAAAATAAGCTTTAAAAATCTAATTACAAAAAAATATAATAATAAAACTACAAGTTGCAACAAACTATACGGACTATATTTTGATGTTATAGCAAAGCGCATATATATGTATATATACATTAACAAGAATTAGTTATTTAGTATTGTCGGTGAAGTTGAGTAGTAAATAGCTCCCTAATCTCATATCAAATAATATATAGCACACCAAGATTAATTATGTTGCCCTAATTCTCATAACTTTGTTCCTCCCTGGCTTGTAAAATTCTTGAATTCCTGATTTTGTTTTTGAGAACTTCTTTTTTTAATATTTAGGCTTAATCCTAAAATATTATATATTTATTAAGTGAGTTGTTATTCTATCACTAAGAAACAAATTAATTAGTCATGTTTGGCTTGAACACATATATACATATATATATATATATATATATCTTCATAAAAAAAAGAATTTCTTATTTACTATTCATGAAAAAAAATTTAAGGATTTTCAATTTTTATAAATTAAGGATTATTTGGTTCACATAATAGATAAATTTTTACAAAAAGTTAAATTTCTCAAAAAATAACTTCCTACAAAATATTGAAAATTATTTGATTAATAATAATAATTAAAAATTCTCGTGAAAAACTCTTCTTATTTAAGGAAGGATAAATAAACAATTTTTTATATTTTGTAGGAAGTAAAACTTCTTGAAAAATTATACTTTTTACATTTCATTAATAAGTAGCCAACGAAATAATACACTTATTTAATATTTTTTAAAAAATTATATTTTTTATATAACTTTGTATCAGTCAAACGACTTTTAAGAAATTGTTGGTGGATACATAATCGGAAGGGTAGAATAAACTTATTTCATATACTCTCTAATAATTATGAAAGAAAAATTAAGAGTTTAAAGTTTTATAAAAGCACAAGTGATCAGCAGATACAGGTCCCAAGATTGATGAGTTTTATGCTGTTAATTTTCTATCCCAAGATTGACGAGTGTTGTGCTGTTAATCTTCTGTCAAAACAACTGAATTGAGTGCACTTAGTCTTCACAGTGCTCTACATTTCCAATTCCATATTGTTGAATTCATTATAAATATTTTTTGACAACGGTAGCATGTTATTAATTTCTATATATAAAAAAAACTTTTGGATAATATTTGTCAAATTATATAAGAAAAAAATTTACATTCTTTGTAATAGACATTTTAATATTTTCAAGTGTGCAAGCATTGAATTTTTTTCCTTTGTGGTCTGTTTAATTAACTTTTGATAGAATATATATATATATATATATATATATATATAATCAAGAAGGTAACATTTTTAATGAATGTTATATCTTTTTATTAATGAAGTATAAAAAGTTGTTATCCTTCACGCAAATTTTTTCATCTTTTACATATATCAAAACATATAATTATGCAAAAAATAACTACATTAACCTTTTGCACTAAAATTATTATTATTATCTTTGTTCTTTTTATTTATTTATCATAAATATAAGTCTACATAAAATCTAATTGAGGGAAATTTGATCATTTGTTAACTTAAAATTTCAAGTAATCAATTGAATCCTCATAAAAAATTACTAGAAACATGTTATCATTCTCATCAAAAGTAGGAGGAGGCAATATCTTTATAGGTTAATAAAATCCTTACAATTTCATGTCAAACTAATTTAATATCTATCTCACCTCTCGGGTGTCATCAATTTTCTAATAAATGTACTGGGAAAGGAAAGCTTATAATTTTCTCAAAAATAAATATACAAATATTGTTTTATTTCTTCTCATTTTGCTTTACTTTTTTTTTTTTTTTTAAACTTCGATCAAACTATGAATTCATCAGTCAAAATCTCCGAAGAAAAAGTCTTTGGCTTTGTAAAGTGTGGGTCATTGGGCCTGTTAATTTATTAGCAAGACTTTGAAAACTCTAAACCATTGTAGGACGAATCCAAATTGAAAGTCAAATGGGGGTCCTAAATAATTAATTTCACTTTGAACCTTTCCTCATATTACCATCAAGCATAGGACTTTATGGTTTTGCAATTTTATTTTCCAAATACTCCAATCCGTTTAATTTAATTTTTTTTTCAATTGTTTAAATCTCACCTTTGTTATAACTTATAACCTGCAAGCTGCTTCCTTGAAAGAACCTATTGCCAAGCTCAAATTCTTTCAAAATCGCAAAGTGCATGCACTTCATATATTGTCTCAAAATCTACATCAACTTTGGGAATTTTTATTTAAAGTAACACTTGTTTTTTACTAAAAAATAATCAAAACTTCATCAAAATCTCATAATTATTAATACTAATTTTAAATGTCTTCTTTTGACCCAACAATACAATTTGATTAGCCATCAAAACAGGCTACAAGTTATGGTCAGCATATGTTTGGAGGCAGCTGGAAGCATAACAAAAATATTGATTTATGTCAAACTTGGTACTAAATCATGAAGACAATCTTTAATTAACATTCAATAATCACATTACAAACTAGTCTAGGAGGAAGCAAGTAGCTAAGTGATTGGTCTATAATGTCACATCAGTGGGCAAAAGTTGACCACACACGGCTTCTTGGAATCACGAGGATATAAGTTTATGGTCATAATCGACATTGATAGAATAAGACCCATTTTTTTTAGTTTTTTTTCCTGACATAAATAACAGAATTACAAGGATGAAATATTATTTGTCCAACCTATTAATATTACGCAAGTATGCATAAAAGGAGGATTCCAATTTGCCAAAACAGCCAAACCAAGCATACTGCACTCTGGATTGAGAATGAGATTGCAAATTACAGCAGTAGAAAGCAAAATAGCCAAATGATTCCATTGTTGGATCCAGGTTAGGAGAAGTAACTATCTACCAGTCACTAGCATACATTGAGTCTTATTAATTAGACTTTTGGTTTTGAATAGTCCCTCCATAAAGTATCTATGCTACTCCCTAATAAGGCATTTGCAGTCCATGAATGTTAAGAGAATTTCCTGATTTCAAATCTCAGAGTTAGGTTTATGATATTACTTTAAGGAAGAATAGTTGATCTAGTGCTTGTAGTCATCTTTCTCTTGCCATTGTAATTGACCTGATGCAATACAGAGGTATATTGAAGTTCCAACTGGTTTATCATGTCCATGTTTGTCCTAAGATCTAGTTGTCTCCTTTTGAATAAAAGTTGATTCCTACTAAACCAGATAGAGGATAGAATTATGGCTAACTTGCAGGTGAGATACTAATTAAGCATGGGATGTTAGAGAGATGTTTGGAGACAATGCTTTAGCCATAGCTTGATGTCCTGAGGATGAATATGCTCCTTTCTAATAGTTAATTGTGAGTCAAACCAAATTACCTTTGTAAATTCACAATTACTAAGGAGATGGTTCGGGGTCTCACTTTTATTGTGGCACAAAGGACAACTTATAGACACTGTGACATGTCTTGCATTCAAAAATTTGCATGTTAGAGGCGCATTATGACATATTTTCCATATGAAAACTACAATTTTCCTAGGTCAAGGCAGCATCCATAACACTTGCGAGGGAAGGTCATTTGCATCTATGGAATTAGATTCTGTTGTTAACATATGGTAGCCTCTGAGAATAAAGTAATCACCTATGGCTGCTCCTTTCCAAGCTAACTAGTACAAGGTCTCCATTGAAGAGATTGGTATATTGTGTATAATCTATGTTGTATTAGAAGTGAAAACCTGATACAACAAATTAACATTCCAAGTGTAAGAGGTTTGGTCAATTAGATTAACTGCAACTTTAATCCCTTATGGTAGAGGGAAACTTCATTCCACCAAATTTACTTCTGAGTTGGATAGATTGGTTATTTCCAACTTGCCACCATAAATGATTATTAATGAGTGAGGTTGTTTGTGAGATTTTAGACCACCTCTAATTACCATTAGAGTGCTTGTCAGTTATGTTTATGAATCTTCATTTACCATATTTTTGAATAATGAGTTTTGCCACAAGTGATTGAGGATTGTTATACACTTTCCATATTTGCTTAGCTCTGTCATTGCATTATTGAAAGTTTCCTTATTGACAAGGTCAAGGTCACCATACAATGTTAGGCCAGTAAGGGTTTCACATGTAATAAATGCATTTTTTATCCTTCAGATGGTCCACCCTACCAAAAATTCTCACGTAATGATTCGATTTTATGCAAATCCTTTTCTAGCAAGGGAAGGTTGACATATGGTAGATTGGCATGGATTAAAGGACATGCTTATAGAGAATCAGCCTTCTAGCTTGTGACAGTAAGTTTATCTTCCATCCAGATAATTTCTTTGCTATCTTATTTATGATATCTTGACCAATTATCTTCCTATCAGTCTTCCCATCAATGTATGTCCTAAGATATTTCCCCAGTTTTCTATAGACTTGTACTGTCACGCCTCAACCTATGGAACGTGATGGAACATGACCATGTAGGAGGTCATCAGTAGAAAACTTTCTACAAGCCTGACAATGCGAAATGTTTTGAATATTCACAATTTTATAAATAATTATTTAAACGTTCATATGACAACTCTATCGAAAATCTGGTAGAATTTTCCCTATTTTTTCAATGTTTGGGCGCAAGGCCTACATGCACAAAAATGGGCTACCTGACCAATAAGACCTGTACAACACATGATAAAATAAACAATGGCCTAGAATAAACTGTCCTTATCCTACTGGGCAGCTAGACAACATATATATATATATATGTAATGCATCCCTACCAATTGCCACTAGTTCCACCATTTGTATAACTGTATGCTCCATCGAAATGACCTACTCACTCAAGGAGCAGATCCGGTATCTGGGTGAAGTAGAGGGACGGAAGGAAAATCTTAAGCCTCTGAAAAACAAGAAAAGAGAGAAGTGAGTCTCATTGAAACTCAGTAAGTAAACAATCTTGTGATCACCCCAAGAACCCCATTTTTTTGAAACTCTGCTCAAAAGTATATATAAATATGAATATAGTCATGTAAGTATGGTTACCCATTTTGTAACCATAATCATATTATACATTTAAATCTATAACTTAGCAAGAAATTATATAATGGAGAACATGATAGTAAACAGGAAAAGAAATCAGTAACCTTCTAAAATTTCATTAAAACCCATTATAGAAAATTATACAAATGGATTTCCATAAGAATGTATTTCAAAAGATAACTATTAGAATATAAACATACTTATCATCACAAGCCATCCAACACGTCTATTGGATGCTTATGAATATTTATATTCATCCCTACATTTCCATCCTTATCTACTCCTATCCAAGCGATTTCATATCCCTAAGTGCACTTGAGTACATATCCCAACATTCCTATCCTTATCCATTCCTACCCGGGTGATTCACATATTCTAAGGGTTACCAAGAAAATTTTATAATTGTCCTGGTACTTCAAATCAACATGTTAAACATATTATATGGCAAGAAATTCATTAATCGGGTAAGCAATATTTATTAAAATATACATAAATCAGCTAATGCATTTCCATATCCAATCAAGTAGAAAAATAGTGTCATTAATTTCAATAATATAAAGTAAGATGGAAATGCATAATTTAACACAGCAAACCATTTCATGAATGCATACAACACATAAATATACATTTTAAAATTAGATTAATATATAGAAAAAATCTATTATTTAAAGGAATTATAACATCTCATATAGTAAAATTTTATCATATTTAGACATGGGATTTTTTAGTGAGAAGGATTGTCCACTCACCTCAACACTCCTTAGAATAGCCTAATTGAAAATTAGTTAGAACTTCCAAAATTTGGATGTTAATGAACTCAATAATTCAATTGTAGTATTTCTGAAGCAACACAACAATAAAAATTCTATTTTTCATCAACAATTTCATACTAGGGTTTTAGGTAACTATCTTAGAATATAGATATAGGATTGCTATAAAATAAATCTTTTGTTTTAAGATTACTCACTACCCTTCAAAGTGTCAGTGGCAAGCTCGTCGCCGGCAGAAGCTTCATCAGCCAGCAGAAGAAAGGACTGATCGAAAAGTGCAAGATGACAGACAAGAAGTTGTCATTGCTACCGGAGTTAATCTAAAGGAAGGGAAGAGCTGCCAAAGATATGAACAAACGGCATACAACTTGTTGGATGAAAGGAAAATCGACCAGCCAAACACGGTAGCACAGTCGGGTAGAAGCTTCAGGTGGAGAAGATTTTCATGCAAGGAGGAAGGCTTGTGTTGGAAGGCTCCGACAATAGTGCTAGAGAAGAAAGAGATGTTAAAAATTTTACGAAAACTTATCGGAGAAGGAGAACATGAATGGAAAGGAAGAAGAATACTTGAATGTAGAGAAACTTTGGGAGAGCTTGAGGGTGAAGAGAGAAAAAAATCGAGTGAGATACTATATGGCATAAGGAAAAAGGGAAAAAATTTACATTTTGACCTAGCAAAAACTTCAACAAAGTCCTCCTACAAAAGAAATTTTTCATTTCAGCCCCAACGATAGTTTTCAAAATTTCACTTCAATCCTTAAGAATATGTTTTATTTCTATTTTTTTATTTTCACTTATTGAGGCACTACATGTACCCTAAATACTCATCCTAAATTTTTTCTAAAGTGCCTTGGGGTATTAGCACTAGAGACCATAATAGACTTTTATTTGTTCATATGAAGTCCTGAGAAGGTACTAAATTGATGAATAATCTATTGGACTTTTGTACAACTTGCTGAATTTGCTTTAAAGAATAGAAGTAGATCATTTACATAAAGTAAGTGAGTAATGCTTAGACCATTCATGCTTCACTTAATACCTTGAATTTCTTTGGATAACTCTACCTTCTGAAGCATAGAGGAAAGAACATATGTACACATAGAGGATCAACTTGCTTGAGTCCTTTTTGAGAAATGATAGGATCAGAAGGAACACCATTAATAAGGATTCTATAGGTCATTATACTTACACACATTAAAGATAAGGTTTTAGTATAAAATATGAAAATACCTTAGAAAACTTTGAAGTTGTTTAAAAAGACCTCTCATATTGGAATTTACTAATCACATTTCTTGGACTATCATAATTAAGTTTTCAATTTCACTTAAATTACTTGAGTTGAGCCTAATATTGGGTTTAATATTTTAGCATTTTTAGCTTATGTTATTGGGTTAGACATAAAAATGTTACATGAATGGACAAAAAAGCCCTATTTATCATAATATTTGTCTAGTCAGATCCTGAATATTTTTATCTCAATTGGCCATCTCTATATACATTTACTCAATAGCTAGCATAAGGATATAAGAAGTTGCCCTTGGTCAAACAATGGCATATAGGTATGGAAAGGCAAATGACAACTTAAATGAATGACCATGCGACTGTAGTTAGTTGATTGACTCAAGCACAGCAGATCATCAAAAATTACAATTTCACATGGCCATAGTCAAGCGATTGGACAACTAGCTTAAAAGATAGGTTGATTGGTTTAGGTTCGTACTTAACAAACCATATGAAGAACTCAATAACAACTAATTCATATCACTACAAGCAGCACACCCTCTACAACAAATCAAGCCACTCAAAAATGGCCCAAAGCCATAGTCGATCAATTGATCTAGGACACTGCAAGTAAGATCGAGCCCCTCACAATAAGAACGAGCCATTTAGAAGTAGCAACTTGAGATTGCATAGGACTATGGTTAATCAATGAGGCCTTAAACTGATAGCAAATTGATCGACTTAACCAAAAGCATGGCAATTAAGCTTATGTTTGACAAAAGTAGCCTATTAAAGGTTCATAACAAACTAGTACACTTAGGATCACACACAAGTGGTGTGACTACATTATCAACTGTTAAATGAGATTCACGTTCATGCCATTAGCGTGCTAAAAACATGTGGACATTCCCCATTTGTCCAAAAGTATGCCAATTGGCATGATCAGTACTTATATAAACAATAGGTATTCCCTTTATAGATCATCTTCAATTCATATACCGAAGCTATGCTTTTGGAGCTAACTTAAACATCATAGTATGCTCAGTGGACTATTTTCATCATACACTATTGATCTTGTTCCTTATGCAAGTCACTCTGTTATCACGCACAATCCTTCTCCGTTGATCCACTCCGATTAATGAGTTTCAATTTATAGCATTAATCTTTCATGAACTCACTATTATTAGGATATTTTAAGGTTAAATTAAACTTTTATTTCCTATAGCTTATTCCAATTTGTAATTTTGTCCTCATTATTTTTTTCTAATTAGATCTTAAAAGTTTCCTTTCATTTGTAATTAATTCTCTATACTTATTAATTTGAATATTTTTATCTAAAATTTATCTAATATGACTAATTAATATTTATAGACTTAATTATTTAATTATATTGTAATATAACAATAAAGAGTCATCCATTGAAATGAAATGTTGTAGTTTAAAAGAAATATTTAGATATACATACAATGAAATCAAATCTATTAGAATTGTGAATTGAACATATGAATGAATGAAATTATATATGATTTTTTATTTTTTTAGTAATTTTCATGATTAAGATTTTACTTTATTCATTTTTATGTTATGATATAATTGAATAAATCCAAAAACATTTATCATACTATACAATTGCAAACAAAAATTTCAAAATTAATTACCATAAAGAATCAATTTGAAAATAAAATTCGGATACCTGATTGCAAAGAAAAAAAAGTATAAGAACAAAATTACAAAGTAGTATTGTAGGTGGAGTTGAGTAGTAACTAGCTCCCTAATCTCATATCAAATAAGTTAATATATATATATATATATAGCACACTGTCAAATTGACATGAAAAAATATTTCTTATTCATTATATATCCTTTATAAGAATGGGAGAGTATATATATATATATATAGTAAACTATCTAGTTTAGGATATATACAAATCAAGATAATAAACTAATTTTAAATATAGATAACTAACTAATTTGAAGATTACATCCCAAAACTTGCTCTGAAGATCTCTCATAAATCAGCTTTTACCACAACTCACGCCAACACTCCCCTTCAAGTTGGTATATAAAGATCTCGAATGCCCAACTTGTTAAGTGAGTTGTAGAAGTTTCTGCCACATACAGCTTTCATAAGGACATCAGCCAACTGGTCTTTAGACTTAATAAATGGGAATTTAATTATCTTGGCTTTTAGATTTTGTTTGATAAAGTGTCGGTCTACTTCCACATGTTTGGTCCGATCATGTTGAACAGAATTATGAGAAATGTCTATGGCAGACTTGTTATCACAAAATAGGCTTATTGCACCCCTAGGAGCAAAGCCAATTTTAGTTAATAGTCTTCGAAGCCAAAGTAGCTCGCAGAGACCCTTAGCCATCCCACGAAACTCAGCATTAGCACTCAATAATGCTACCACCTTTTGTTTCTTACTTCTCCATGTAACCAAATTTCCTCTGACAAAGGTAAAATAGCCTGAGGTGGA
>JANHAO010001429.1:0-32922 GCA_026873985.1 Saraca asoca
CTTCTTTGAAATTTTATTTAAATATATTTACACATTTTTATTTTATGAAATATATATTAATTTTTTTCATATGTTTTTATTTTATTTTTTTATTTAAATTTATACTTATCTTCTCTCTTTCAAAAAATTAAAGGAAAAAGTATATATTTCTAGAAATAAAAGAATAATGGTGAGAATAATTCACTCGATTAATTTTCCATAACTGAAGGCTGAAGGTTTTAGTTTTGCTGTTATGATTAGAGAAAATCGGGGGAAGAGGAAATATTTATGGTAATTAAGTTGACCAAATCAAATGAATGCAGCAATAATATAGGAGTGGGCCGAGGCATTGTAATTTATTTTTGTAACTGTTAATGAGAATATAAAATGATAAAAATAACCCAATAAATCAGAATAGGCAGATATAATTAAATGAATGGCCGAGGCATTGTAATTTATTTTAGTAGCTGTAAATGAAAATAAAATGAAAAAAAAAACCAATAAATCAGAATGGCATAAATAATTAAATTAATGGCGGTGGGTGAAACCGTGAATGGGTTTTGGTTCTCTGGTATTTTTAGTGACACACTGAGAGTGACGTTAAATAAAAATTTAAGAACCTTTTCTCTCCTATTATTTAAATTCAAACTTGAGAAAATGTATTTATATTGTAATGATCTGTCTGCTCGTTCAATTAAAAAAAGTGCCACTCTACGGTACTAGAAGTAAAATTGAGAGCACACAGTACTGTAAGTTAGATGGTAAAATATTATTCACTACTAGTTCAAGAAAGAATCTATGGTACTTGAGGCAATCTTTATACTATCTGGTGCTTAGAATTTTTGTATAATAAACTTATGATATGTGTATAATTTACTTGTAATTATTATAAATTGAAATTCAATTATTTTGAAAAATTTTAAATTATAAAATACTTTATTTTTCAAGGAAAATGGTAGGAAGCATTTGGTTTCAGAAAATGTTTCTTATTTTCATTTCTTGTTTTCATTTTCTAAAAATAATTTTTGTTTTCAGAATTTCAAATTTTAGAAAATAAATTTGATTTGATTTATTATTTTTGTTTCTAAGAAATGAAAATAGTGAAAATATGTTTAGTTTATCTATTTTTAATAAACTAAAAGTTTTAAAAAATTACAATAGTGTCACAATATTTTCAATTTTTAAAAACGAAAATAATGAAAATAATTTTTTTCCATTTTTAATTTTCAGTCTATTTTAAGGAACATTTCTAAAAATATTTTCAATAAAATTAAATTAAATATGTTTCTAATTTTATTTCCTATTTTCATTGAAAATGAAAACAAAAAACACTTAAAACAAATGCCCCCTAAAATGTCATTCCAATACCTTGCACTCAAACAAAAAATAGTCAGACATCGACGCACATGTACATTTGAAAAGCAAATCGTTGATTTCTTATTTGATTTCTTTTCCTCACTTTTTTCTTACTTAAGGATAAATTTGGTTTCTCTTTTTCATTTTGTTTAGGAAGATTAAAATGGTGACTTCTAAATTTCAGGTTGGAGATGCTGCAGCAACTGCATATCCAGTTTAGCAATAAAAGAATCAATTCAATTGAAATTAGATGAAAAGGTAGCAATAATCATTTAGTCAATCAAACTTAAAACTTTCTTTTATCATTATTAACGAAGTAGCTATCATTAAAAAAAGAAAAATTAGTAGTAGTAAATGAAATTAAAACTTCCTTCACTATTAATAACTCGACTTTAAACTTTAAATAAGTTTCAAATATTTGATGAAATAAAAAAAAAACATGATTACATATAAAATAAGTTGTCAAGTTATACATATGTATGACTAAGATTGCTTCTTCAAATAAGTGTAATTCTATTACACTAGGGGTGAAAGTTGGAGGCATACAATACTTATAGTTATTTAGATAAATCTTATTTTATAGATGCAATTTCAGCCATTCTTAATTTATATATTTTAACAATCAAGTTATTCAATAGGTAAATTTACTATAGTGAAATTAACATATAGATCCTTGGCCTAAATAATAATATTCAATAGAGAAGAATAATTAATTAGTAGAGAAAAAAAATATACAAGCGATTAATTAGGAATAAAACATTTTGTACGCGTGTTACAGTCATTGGCTATATGCTCAAACCAAATTACAATTTAACTCTTAGGTTACGTTTTGATGGAGTATTTTAAAAATTCTTGAAATTTAAAATGTAAGAAATTTGAATTTCAATTATTTGAAATCTTTGTATTTACAAAGTACTTTGTTTGGAAAACATTTTTGTAAAAGGGAATTCCATTATAAAATCTCACAAAACGCAAAAACGTAATCTTACATTCAAACAAAAAGCAAAGGGGGAGTAAATAAGTAATAAAATTGACTTTAAATCAATTTAAATTGGGATAAGATTACTAAAAAAAGAAAAAAAAAAGCAAATTAAGGATTAAAATTTGTTTCATAAATGAACTACTTTTATTGTAATAGTATTATGTTTTGAAAATAGTCTCAAAAGAAATTTGATATGCGAATTGAGTAACATGATAATTGATCTAATAATTTGCATTAGTTTAGAATTAATGTAAGATTTATGTTTTCGTTGCCATGCACCTATGCCAAGGTTTGCATGAAAATTGATTATGCACAAGGAACATAATTAGGCCAAAAGAATATAATAAACTACATGTGTTTGTATGAACTGTTTCATTGTGTCATGAGCTAGACATGTTGGCATGATAGATAAAAACTAGAGATCATATTGTGAATGAAATGAAAAAGCATTTTTTACTTTTATATATGTTTTTCTTTGAATGTTTCTAAGAGATAAAGTTTATGAAATATGATTCATCAATATTAAGTTTTCAAGGATACATGATACGATAATTTTGTAAGTTTATATTTTTATCTTTGTAAATCAAGTTTTGAAAATATGATGTATAAATCTTATTTCATTTAACTTATGTTATTTTATTATTGATTTGTAAATTGCTAAGTAGCTGATAGGTTTGTTTGCACACTAAGAGCATGTTTAGGATCTGTGTTGTTGTTATGTATGTATAGAAATGCTTATATGGTATGCGCAATGAGTTACATATGTGATTTGTTTGTTTGTATAAAGTTCTCCCTCTCTCTCTCTTTCTCTCTCTCTATATATATGTATGTATGTGTATATAAAGTGAGTGTACTACTTTTTTAAGTGATCATGTGACCTTTAATTATGTTTTAATCTTGGTCATCAATATAAAATTTGATGGCCATGATTCGCTCCTCTTACTTTTGTATAAAAGTAGTGCTTTCACTCGGCATCCCCTGTGTGTATGTATGTATATATGTATACACATTATTTAATATAATAGCAACAAAGGTTATAATGAACTGGAAGTTCACATATCTATTTGGCGTATATGGTTAGACCATTCCAAGTCAATATAAATACGAAGAATCATTTAGTTAGATTCATATAGTTATCCATTAGAGAACAAAAAGTTTATTTAATTTAATGAATCTAGTGAGTTATTTGTTCTCAAGGCAAATTACTTATCTAGCCATCAACGATCGGAGTTACATATATGATTTGCTTGTTTATATAATTCTCTAAAAATGTATGTATGTATATATGTGTGTGTGTGTGTTACATATGTGATATGAGATGTATAAGGTGAGAACACTACTTTTATATGAGAGTGAGAGGAGTAAATCATAACCATCAATTTTTTGTATTGATGGCTATGATTAAAACATAAATTCATGTAACTTTTTAAAGTGATAATGTGATATTCGATTATATTTTAATTATAGCTATCAAAATAAGATTTGATGGTCACGATTCACTCATCTCACTCTCATATAAAAACAGTGCTTTGACTTGATATGTCCAATATGTATGTATATATGTATGACATGTTATTTAAATATAATAGCAACAAAAGTTATAATGAATCAGAAGTTCACATGTTTGTTTGGCATAACTGATTAGACCATTCCAAATCAATATTGATATGAAGAATTATTTAATTAGATTCCACATATGTTCATTAACCACTCACTATCTAGAGTTTTTGAAATTGATTGCTCAAAATCAATCTAAGAGTACAATTTTTATATTATTTGATTAAGACCATATGTTATGAAAAAGTTGGTGATTTTGCATCATGATTTTTTAATGATTACTATATGTCAATTAGAATAAATTTTGAACATCTTGAAATATGTTCATAATGATTTGATTATGTAAATATAATTTATTTTAACATTCCAAATTATTAGCTATATCAATGCTTAAGAGAACAAGACTCCTTATATCATCTTGAGGTATATGTAAACTTTACACGTTGCAGCACTTGTATGCATCAAGCCAACAAATTATCATTAGATATACCCTTTATAATTGGCTTTGGTTAGGAGCCATGTCTTTTCAAATACGTTGAAAGAATTTAAATGTCCAATAAAGCATGGTAAACCAATTAGTTCCAAGTACAAAAAAAAAATCCTCAAAAGAAAGAAGGAGTAAATGAACACAACAACATTATTGAGGAATATTCTTAAAGAGATTTGAGACATAATTAGTGATAAACTTCTAGAAGAAGTTTATGTATCTAAAATTTGTGGAAATGAAAAGATTTCAATTGATTATGTCTCTAATGCTAAAGATAGAACTACAAAGAAAATAGTTGTCAACAACATTTATTTATAGTGTGCTCAATATTATAAATGATAGTAAAGATCTTGAATGTATATTTAAAAAGGTTGATGTATGAATGATTGACCAAATGAGAAAAGTCACAATTTAGGAATAAATACAAAATTTGAATTTACTGATAATGTGTAGGGTCTTAGGATTTATAGTTCAAACATCCAGAAGGTGTTAAGCCAATAAAACACTTATAAGGTGTAAAACTAATAAAGTACAAATGTAATTATGTCAAGAAAATAAGAAAAGTGAAGCCGTAAGATATAAAGCATGATTTGCAAAAATAAGGCACAAAGAATTTTTTCAATGATCATCATTGACTATGAGAAATATATATTTGTATATTGTGGATGCAATTTTTCTAACAATACATTAAAATTTGATATGAGTTTAATAGATTTAGTGGCATACTATTACACGCGTGAGAAATGATAATGACATTTGTATAAAAATCTTTGAAAACTTTAAGAAGCATGTAATTTATATTCTCCAAAAATTTATTCAATCAAATTAAAAATATCTCTGCCTAAAGATTAAAATAGTCAAGACACGTGGTATAAAAAGAGCCAGAGGCCACTTTTGCTATTCATTCCCATCCATCTCAACTTAAGTCTGCTCCTTGATTGGGTAGACTTCTTTTATGAAGTATGGATATATATTGTTGGTAAAATTTTGGCAATTGATTAGGTCGAGTCATCTCATGTGTATATGTGAATATTGCCTTGTAAATTGTGTACATTTTGTATTTGGGCTTGTTATTGCCCTTTGTTTGATTTTATAGGTCTTGAGTAATGTGTGCAGCCCTTAGCCATTGTACTAGGCTATGGCCCAAGGTCTGGAAAACATGGGAGACTTTGTTGAATTTTTGTTAGAAATACAATAAATGTGTTAGTGTTATTTTTGATTCACCATCTTGTCTTGTATATTTTTCATTTGTCTAGTCACTCTCCACATAGGAGGTGTGTAGGCATAAGTTAGGCTTGTAGGGGGTTTTCCTTAGGTGACCTTCTATGCTAGCCACATATTGAGAATTAGGGCATGACAGACATTCGGTCTAATTTAATACAAATACCCAAAAATAGAATATACATTATACTCATAAAAATCTTGGTCCATAATCATCTTTCCATATGTTCAAGTATATATGAGGCATATCACACAAGAAAGCATAGAACATTAATTATTTTATTCAAATTATGGTCATGCATGCTCAAGTTATTTGATTAAATTTTAATTTATATAAGTTGAATAATTTGATTTCATCATCAAATATCACAATCAATCTATTTTGGAAACTAATCATCATTAATTCCAAATTAATCAATTAGTCATTTTCATATAACTTTCCAAAACTTTGGAACTAAGCAAATAATTAAAGGAAAGTTCCCAAATTTATTTTCAATCAATTAGTGTTCATCATTAAAATAAAAAAAAAGTTTTCAAAAATATTTTCAATCAATTTGTAATCATATTCAAATTAATTTTAAAGTTAAAGAAAGTTTCCATAATCATATGAACAAAATTAAGGCAAGTTTTTCAAAATTGGTTGTGATTGCAATTAATTTCCTAAATTATATTTGTGTGATTAAATCAAAGGGCTAATTGATTGTCATCACAATCAATTATGGTGGCTAGAACCTCCATGTGTGAAGGCTAGAAAACTGACCAACATATAAGTATAGCAGATTTCGTGGTCGCTCAAATGGATGACTTTGATATGGTGTTGAGGATGGAGTTTCTCCTGGCACACTAGGGCATTCTTATTTTAGTAGCTAACTATCTTCTAATCATAGGTGAAACCCTACCATTGTGCCGATTCAAACTAAGCAGCCTGAAGAAACTAGGCTCCTATCAACTTTACAATTCAAGAGGGCCATAAAAAGGTAAGAACCTTCATTTGTAGCAGTCTTAGTGGGTAGAAAGAGTGGGGGAGAGGAAGTTGTGCCTCAAGAAATCTAAAATGTGTTGGAGACATTTGAAGATGTGATGCTAGACTAACTAACTTCGAGACTCCCACTATGGAGAGCTATTTATCACTAGATTGAATTTTTACTTGGTGTAAAACCCTATGTGAAATGACCTTATTGTATGGCATCACTAGAATTGGCAGAGCTTCGGAAGTAGTTGAATGAGCTCTTGGATGCAGGGTTTATTTGACTATCAAAAGCACCATTTGGGGCTTTGGTGTTATTTCAAAAAAAAGAAAAAAAATAAGACAATAGTCTTATACTATGTGTGGACTATTGAGCTTTAAACAAGGTCACAATGTGGAACAAGTACCCTATCCCTCTTATTCAAGACCTCTATGATCAATTGAGCATTGCCAACTACTTCAAGAAGTTGGAGTTAAGGTCGGGGTATTATCAAGTTAGGCTGGTAGATGGAGATGTGACGAAGATATGTGTCACTTGTTATGATGCCTTTGAGTTTATGGTTATGCTATTTGGGTTGACAAATGCTCCTACTACATTCTACACCTTTATAAACTAGGTTTTTCATGACTATCTGGATAAATTTGCTATTGTTTATCTGGATGACATTGTTGTTTTCAGTTATACACTAGAGGACCACTTGACCCACTTAAAACTAGTGTTTGAGAGACTGAGGCAACATCAATTATATATGAAGCAAGAAAAATGCTTATTCATAATGTTTGGCAATGACTTTGATGGCAAGTATGACTTATAGTCATGTCACTACTAACATGCAAGAGTGTATCAAAAAGAATCTCGCCAAAGATCCGATGGCTCAAGCCATCATGAATCTTGCCAAAGATGGCAAAGCTTGTTAGTTTTGGGTAGAGGATGATCTACTATGGACGAAAGGGAGAAGACTCTTTGTCCCTAAATCGAGTGAGGAAAGTGCTTCTAAAAGAGTGTCATGATACATTATGGATAGACCATCTGGGATGGCGAAGAACTTTTGCCTTATTGAAATAAGGTTACTATTAAGCAGATGTGTGATGATATGGTCGATTACACTAAAACTTGTCTCATCTACGAGCAAGATAAAGTTGTGAGAGATAAGGTCATGGGACTTTTGGAGTCATTGCAAATACCCAGTAGAATATAGGAGAGTGTTTTACTGGACTTTATTTCCAGCCTTCCTAGAGTGGGAGATTTGTCCACTATTTTGGTTGTGTAGATCACTTTTCAAAGTATGAAACTTTCATCCCAGCTTCCAAGTATTGCATGGTAGAAGAGATAGCTCGATTATTTTTCAAATTTGTGGTCAAGTATTGGGGTGTTCCCAATAACATTATGGGTGATTGAGACAGCAGATAGATTAGGACTTTCTAGTTTAAACTTTTCAACCTTTATAGATCATAGATTGATATCTCATCTAGCTATTATCCTTAAATTGATGGTTAAACTAATTAGAAGAATTGGCCTTAACTACTTCATGTTACATAGTTTTTCTTTAAAGCTCAAAAGAGTTCTGCTACCAATAGAAGTCCATTTGAGATTGCAAGGGTCAATAGCTGCTTTTACCCCACACAATGTTTGAGCCATATAAAGGTGTAAATCTAAAAGCACATAACTTCACCAAAGACTGGAGGCTAAGTGTAGAAATTGCCTAAGCTTACTTAGAGAAAGCATCATGATTTTGCTTTAAAGCTCAAAAGAGTTCTGCTACTAATAGAAGTCCATTTGAGATTGCAAGGGTCAGCAGTTGCTCTTACCCCACACAATGTTTGAGCCGTATAAAGGTGTAAAACCAAAGAATGGAGGCTGAGTATAGAAATTGCCCAAGCTTACTTAGAGAAAGCATCACAGTTTTGCTTTAAAGCTTAGAAGAGTTTTGCTACCAATAGAAGTCCATTTGAGATTGCAAGGGTCAGTAGCTACTCTTAACCCACACAATGTTTGAGTCATATAAAGGTTTAAATCCAAAAGCACACCACTTCACCAAAGACCAGATGCTGAGTGTTGAAATTGACCAAGCTTACTTAGAGAAAGTATCAAGAAGAATGAAAAAGTGGGCAGACAAAGGGCATTAATATTTAGAATTCAAGGTGGGAGATCTTTCATTAGTGAAGCTGATGCGGGAACAACTAAAGAGCCTCAGAATCAAAGATAGGATATTGATAAAAAAATATGAGGGGCCAGCTCCTATCGTCGCCAAAGTTGGAAAGATAACTTACAAGATTGCTCCATCGGAGTGGCTAAAGATACACCCTATTATTCATGCTAGCAACTTGAAGTTGTATCATCCAAACACTATAGATTTAACTCACAACCAGCCTACCAGGCTAGAATTCAACCTTAGCAAGCCGAAGCAGAAAGTAGTAGAGGATATTCTAGCAGAGCATGTGGTGATTGTGAGGAGGCACCAAAGGAGAAAGTTCTTAGTGAAGTGGAGGGGTTTAGGAGACAAGGAGACTAGCTAGGAGAAAGTTAAAGACTTAACAGATTTAAAGGAGTAGATTCAAGCCTTTCAAGTAGCAGAGTCTATGAAGACATTGACCAACTGAGTAGGGGAGAATGTCACAAGTTGGCCTTGTGTATCAGTTCAACAGGCAAACGTACTTATTTGACATGAAACTTGGTGGATAAATATAGCATACTATGGAGGTCTTCTAATACAAATTTGAAGGCAATCCAATTTTTGTACTATTTTTTTGATTTTTTTCTCATTTTGTGGCCATTTATGAAATTTCAACCAATGTAACTTGTCCAGTGTGCGTAGATAAGCACATAGTTATGATCCTTGGATTTTTGCCTTTTTATCAATGTAAAATAATGCACAAAACCTTTCCCAAGTTAAGAGAAAGGGCTTATGTCAACTTAGAAAAAATATGTCTAGTTTTGCCATTAGGCCTTTGGCTCAGAAAGCTGTTTAGGGGGAAGTGCCTGATGACCCTTTGTAGGGAGTTGTGGTACTAATCTAGGGGTTGGAGTGTGTGGCTTGGTGCCTCATTTACACACTCCAAGCTATGTAATGAGGTTTAATATGAATAAAAAAAAGTAGCCTTTCTTCAATTTATGTTGTCCCATATTTTATTTGATTTTGCCTGTATTTTCCCGCATTGCATGTGTTGCATTCTTGGGTGCCTTGTTGTGCTACACGATGTGTTATCTTTGTTCCTACATGCGAATGGATTGTTTGCCTTGATTGTTTATCTTTTGCTACACTTTTTAATACTTTGTGGCTCAATACTTTTGTCCCTTGGTGTCATGGTACTAACTATTAGCTGTCTTGCTTTTAGATGGTAGATAGCAAGTGCTGCACAGTCTAGCTAGTGAACTCGTTAGCCCTTGACACTAAGGTAAGTTTGATTTTCGGCTCTTCTAGCTTCATTTTATTTATTAATTTTTTTTTAAATTAGTCCAAATTTTTTTTTTGTTTGCTAGGATATTTAGAAGAAGAATTTGACAAATGCCTTAGGCCTAATAATCAAGTGGAATTATTAGGTATGTAATTTCTTTTATGTGTTAAGTGTATGTATGCATGGTTAAGAGGTTTAGACTATAGCCATAAGTCAAGTTTAATATTTTCATGATTAAATTAATTAATTGATTGGTAAAAATGAATATAGGAATTAGGCTATAGAAGGTTATCAAGGTAGGAAAAGGGTGAGACAAGTATAAATAGATTCAGTAAAAGTTCAAGGATAATTGTAATTGCTAACTGGCATAGATAAGTGGACATTAGTGGACCTATATACACTAGGAAGTATATACGATCACACAGTTCAATAGGAGGCATGTGATATATATTGATCACCAGTGCTACGGGAGGCCTGGGAATAGGTGCAAAAAGACACAACTTTATAAGATATGCTTTGCATGGTCTTGAGGACATATCGATTACAAGTTTTTCATGTTATAAGTTATCAGCAGACATTGTTCCTACTAATGATATAGTGTGTCAATATAATTTACATGTTTCTTCCTGTGCTAGATATTTTATAATTATACTATGATGGTAGATATAATGGGTGATCATTCAGTTTGTTTAATTTGGAAAAGTTATCATTATGAGAAGAATGCTACATGATTATGAATATATATATATATATATTATATTATATTCATACTTACTTGTATATACCATACAAGTTTTATGACAAAAAAAGATTTCAACCCAAAAGAGGGTAGAAACCCTCACTTCACTAAATATAGTGGTTATACTCACTCCTTAATTTTCTACATTATTCAGACACTTAGCGTTTCAAAGATTTTGATCAAGTAGGACCTACTCTTACTTACTAGAAGTAAGAAATATGTTTAACATGTGGGTTTATTAGAGTAAATACTTAGTAACCAACCAGGTTGAACCTATCATTTCTAAGTTATGATTTTAGAAAACACTTTTCTTTTATTTTAGTTTATTTATGTTTCCACTGCATATGGTTCTTTGGTATTGTTTTGAATTAAAATATGTTTGAACTTTGTTCAAGCATTTAGAGATGTGAACAATTAGTATCAGAGCTCTGGTTGTGTCTGGGTAGCTTTAGAGATGAGTTGGGTTAGGAAATGGTAAGTATGCTCAGGAGTAGTCATCTTTGTCCAAGATCCACTTGTCTATGCTCATTACATACTTATCCATATCTTAGAGTGACATTTCCATGATTAATCAAATTTTATTTCTCTTGTAATATTAGGATGAAATGGCTCCTAGAAAGTGTTATAGGTGAATTAGAGAAACCAATGAAAATGAGGCTTAGGAATCAAACTTGCCACCGAATTCATAGTCAAATAGGTGGAGAGGATATTGTGAAAATAACACAACAACACAAATCTACTCCTTTATAGACAGGGTGGATCAGTAATGAACCATGGAATTTTTGGTTCAAAATATGACTTAGAGATAGGGGTAGCAAATGCACTAGGAAGAGGAGGTTGTAGCAACACCACCACCTCTCTCGACTAGAAACACCCACATCATGGAGAGTATGTCCAAATGATGAAGCAAATGAGTAATATATATTTGAACTTGAGTCTTATGTTGAGAAAGTATTGACAATTAAGATAGTTGACAAAAATGCTTAACAATTATGATCAAAGTCAATTGAATATGAATTAACTCTATGAAGAAATGGTAAAGATGGGGAAAAAAAAAAGAAGGATTTGAATATTCTTCTATTTTTAATACAAAATACACTTAATTTTTATTTGTACTAGTATTTTTTTTTACTTCTATTATGAAAATATTCTAATAATAAAATGATTATTGTGTGGCTTGACTTTAAAAAGATGAAAATTGTATGTATAAAAAATATTTTTCAATAAAAAAATAGTTTACCTTCATTGCACAAAACAAGAGAAAGCATTTTCTATTATATTGTCCAAACAACAAAAAATCAATTCATTTTCTAGAAATATATTTTCTTAAAAAAGTTTTTTTTTTTGAAAATTTAATTTTCCATCGAAGTGAATAAGAAAGTTTCATATTATTTATTAACAAAATGGAGTAAATAGGGATTCTCATCATTAATACAAGCAATTTTAACCTTTTTTTTAGGCATAATTACAATTTCAATCCTTTTAACATGCAAATTGATTGCATTTGGTCCTTTTGAATCTAATATTTTATTTTGATTTCTCTAATATACAAATTAAATCATATCTAATCCATGTTAGTAACTTCAATTAAATCAAAGACTAAAAATCCTAATTGACGCATAAAGCTTTAATATGACTCTAATTTGGTAATCATTAGGAGGGAAATTAGTCAGTTATGCCATACTAGCGAAATCAAGGTGTTTTCTTATCTTAGATGAGTAAAATGATTTGCACATTTTCTAAGATAGCAATGTTAGTTTCATTAATTTTCCTCCCATTAATTACAAGTAAAGCCTTGTTGAAAATGTATGTGCCAATTAAGATTTCTTATATGAAATTTGATAATGGTTATCACTTTAGACCTAATTTGATCCATTTTGTATATTAATGAGATTAAAATAGAATATTTAAATTAAGAATGATCAAATGGAATCAATTTGTATAATAAAAGACTAAATTGTAATTCAACTTTTTTTTATACAGGAATATATGTGATTTAACAATAGCGTAAAACTCTTCTACATTATTATTGCGTCAAATTAAATTCAATGAAAACTTTATTTCCTTAAATTCAGTATTGATCAAGAACACAACAGAATATGCTTAATTTTCTATATAATTATTTATGAAATAACCAAGTACCTCGGTTAATCATCCGAACTAATTTCTGGTAGCTTGATTCTGAAACGATAGTTTATAAGCGCGTATAAATTCCAAGATGCATGAACTAACTTGCTGAAGTTCACAAACTAAGAAAAATGGACTTTTTGTATGTATTCTTATATACTTTACCAAGGAACAAACGACCGAAAACACTTTTAATGAAAATTAGATGTTTTCGTTCTCAATGATAGACCAATTTATTCCTTTAATATTTACATTTAAATTAATAGTTCTCATCCGTTTGCCTTTAATTCTGAGAGATAAACCACGTTCCGTAAATCTTTTATTTTTAAAATTCTAGTGAATTAGAAGCCACTTTCCTATGTTACAAATCTAAATTGTGTCTTTTCCACTATTTCAAAGGAGTTATACATGGCACAAAATTGAAAAAAAGGCACATTTTTACATTGAACATTGTTGTGGGTATTTTTTTTTAAACCATACAAATGGGCTAGTAAAAGCCCAATGGACAAGTTTAGCTAATAAAGACTCAGTTCATTTATGATTGAGGTCGCTGAATTAAGGCATCAAGTCGCCAAATACAAATTTAGGTCGCTGGTCAACAAGGATCAAAGTAGCAACTTCAGGTTGTTGGGAACAAGGCCTAACTCGTAGCTTGAAACACACTTTCTCAAAGATCAGTTCAGGGATATTTATTCAGTTTCCTATTTTAATGAAAATTCGTTATTTTCTGTTATGTAATCCTATTCAATTCATGATCCTTATCTGTAATTGAAATGCATTCAAACTATAACACCCCAACCATTAACAACTAGGAGTTCAGACGTCGCAGTTGACTAACCTAATGGTCACATGGAACAATAGAGAAACCAAGTTCTTCCTACAGCAGGCAGTTCTGCTGTTCTTGCCACTAGTGTTGCCATTGGCATGCCCCCAACGACTCCTCACTAACTTGTTGTTATTGTTTCTAGGATTGATGGAGTGCAAGCATGGCATCAGCGCCATGAAGCGCTTGAGAAAATGGTGAGAAAGTTGGCTGAGGCAGTTAGGGCACTGACTCAAGCATAAGCCTAGGGCCCACGAAAGTAAGATGAAGTTGTTGTACCTAGAGAAGAACTCCAGCAACCATGGGAAGGAACTAAGGAGGAAAGGCTAATCAAAGAAGTACTTCAGTGTACTCATTCAGTTCACTCGTCCAACTTACGGCCAAGATTAGAGGTCCACCGAGCTCATTAGGATGATAATGGAGATTGTCAGTGACGTGGGGGTTCGCATCGAGTTGAAGGCTCGAACAGGACCAGTCAGGGATATATCTTAAATCGATACTTGTCGGGTCACGGGTAGAGAAGGCATAGAACCTTAGATCGCCACTCCTATGACCAAGGAAGGAGCTAGCGATCTTCTAGGTGTTGATATGAAGCACAAGATTAGATGGTAGAAGAGCTGCTTCCAAGGGTACAATAGTTAGAATAATGCCCTTGGGCTCAAGACCATTGAGATCGTTATGAGGAAAGGACACCATTTACCAAGGAGATTGAGACAGAGCTTCTTCCTTACAGGTTCAAGATTCCCATTATCCTGCAATACAGTAGGGATAGTGACCCATACGACTACCTGGATACATTCAATGTATAGATGGATCTTCAAATGACCAATCATTTAGTCAATTGTCGTGTCTTCCCAACCACTCTAGGAGACATACCTTAAATACACAGTTCAGGAATCTCAAAGCTCACAACATTGGCAGTTGGGAAGAGTGTTAGAGGAAATTCATCAACCAGTACAAAGCACTGAGAAGGCAGCTCGCACCATCCTGCCATCTTGCAACAGTCTTTCAGTGGAAGAATGACTCATTGAAAGACTACATCACTTGATTCAAGTGTGAGGTTAGCAACGTAGAGAATCCCTCAGATAAGAGCATACTAACAACAATTCAGTAGGATTTCACAAGGATGGAAAGCTGTATGAGAGCATATATAAGTCTCTAGCGAGGGACCTGGGCAAGTTTTATAAGCGAGCTGCCAAAGAGATCAAGTGGGAGGAGACCTTTGGCTCTAAGAAGTCTGATAAGAATGATGAAGCAAATAGCTCAAACTAGAATAAAAAGAGGAGAAATGGTGGGAATGACAAAGAGAGTCAGAAGGATTGCTCAGATAATCAAGCTGCAAAGAAGGCTAGGAATGAGCAACCTCAGTGTCAAGTTCACCATGATAGTTATAGCATCCTATTAGACATTTAGGATAGGATATTTGCAACGGAGAAGGATAGAGAGGACTTCAAGAAGCCTAACCTCATAAGGAATCCCAACAAGTACAAAGACAAAGAAAAGTTTTGTACCTATCACAATGAGATTAGGCACAATACTTTAGATTGCTAGGCACTTAAAGATGCGATTGAGAATTTGATCAAGAGAGGTCACTTGAGAAACTATGTGGTGTGACCTGTGGGACAGTAACCTTAGTAGCCCCAGCAACTAGTACAATAGCAGTCCCAACGCTTCTAATTCTGTTATTCAGAAATTAATAAAAGCACCCTCAGTTTTTCCTTAAATTCTTATATTTGTGTTTACTAATTTTTGGATAAATTTTTAGCAAAGTATTATACAGGAAGGTCTAAGTACAGGACTACAAAATTGGTGATCTCGCACTATGCCTTACTCTTCCTGGAGCTCGCATGGCCAGTGGCGGGACACTAGGGTAGAACTGGGATGGCCCATACATCATCAAGGAAGAATTGGGAAATGGAGCCTATTGATTGACACTTGAAAGCTGAAGTTCCATGAGCTTGGAATGCTGAACATCTGCTCACCCTTCTAATCCGGAAAAGAGCAATCACCCTAGAAGCGAGCACTCGCCCTTCTAATGCAGAAGCAAGCAATCGCCCTTCTAATTTGGAAGTGAGCAATCACCCTTCTAATTTGAAAGTGAGCACTTATCCTTCTAATTCGAAAGCAAGCACTGGCCCTTCTAATCTAGAAGGGGCATTTGTGCTAGCCGAGGCACATTCATGCGACCTATGGGGCACTTGACTCGTGTTAGTTGAGGTGTATTCATGCAACCTATTGGGCACTTGACTTGTGCTAGCTTAGGTGCATTCATGCGACTTATTGGGCATTCAGCTTGACATATTTACATTGTTATGGTTTGCAAGCTGAGGCGTGGTCTATAGGGCATTCATTGCTAGCTGAGGCACGACTTATTGGGCATTCAACTTGACAAATATACATTGTCGTAATTTACTAGCTAAGGCACTACCTATCAGGCATTTAACTCGACAAGTATACATTGTCATGGCATGCTAGCTGAGGTGTATTCATGCCATCTACCGGGCACTCGACTCATGCTAGTTGAGGTGTATTCATGTAACCTACTAGGCACTCGACTCATGCTAGCTGAGGTGCATTCATGCGACCTATCAGGCACTTGACTTGTGCTAGCTGAGGCGTATTCATGTGACCTACTGGGCGTTCAGCTTGACATATTTATAAGTCATGATTTGCTAGCTGAGGCACATTCATGTTAACAATTTGAATTATCGTCTGCAACTTACCAAGCATTCAGCTCATCAAAAACCTCATTCACTAAGGCAAATGTACATATGAACATTCAAGAGATGAAACTTAGAATTACAAAAGTCTAAATGATGTCATGGCAGGCTAAGCTTTTACTAGCAAACTATAGCTCTTAGCACATAGATCACACTGAGAGGAAAGGGCTAATGTTGTAGGTATTTTTTTGGAACCATACAAATGGGCTGATAAGAGCCCAATGGACAAGTCTAGCTAATAAAGACCTAGCTCATCCAGGATTGAGATCGCTGGACTAAGGCATTAGGTTGCCAGACATGAACTCAGGTTGTTAGTCAACAAAGATCAAAACAGCAACCTCAAGTCGTTGGGAACAAAGCCTAGCCCGCAGCTTGAAGCACGCTTTCTCAATGATCAGTCCAGGAATATCCGTTCAATTTCCTATTTTAATGAGAATTCATTATTATCCGTTATGTAATCCTAATCAATTCATGATCCTTATCTATAATTGATTTACATTCAAACTGTAACACCCCAACTATTATAAAAGGGGATGAAACTGTTATGCAGAAGAAGGATCAATCAAGAATCAGGGAAGAAACAATCAACAGATGCAATTGCTGAGCTAAAAATATAGAGAAATAAAATAACTGTGGACGTAGGCATTACACTAGGCCGAACCACGTTAAAAACTCCCGTTGTCTCCCTGTTCTTCCTCTTTCTCTCTCTCTCTCTCTCTCTTTCTTTCTCTTTCTCTCTCTATCTGTATCTTTTACATTCAAATCATAGTTTGGGGTTCTGGATTTGGATTGATCAAATTCACATGTCAACAAACATCAAGTATACTTACCTACAAACTGAGTTTTTTTTTTTGGCACTTTTGTAAAAAGAAGATTTACAACTTATTCAATACATACACAATATTTTATATTTGAATTCAAAATATTAAAAAAATATAAATACAACATTAAATGTTATTTTTGTGGAAAGAAGATTTAGAACTCACTTAACAGACAAACGCTTTAAATTTAAATTTAAAATACTAAGAAAAAAAAGTCAAATATCACATCTAATATTATTTCATCGCTAAGAAATACCAGTTTTGTTATGAGTTATTTATTTATTTATTTTTTGGTGTGTACAATAGAATCAAAGTTTTGTATTGAATTAAGGCATCTTGACATCAACTCCATGAGGCAAGAATAAAGTTTTTTTTCCTGAAATAGGTAAGAATAAAGTTAATCAACAATGATAAACCACCACATTTTTCATTTTTTTCAAGTATAAAGTTTTCGCCCTTTCAAGTAACTTTATGCCAAATTTATTATGTTTGATAAATTAAAATGTTTAACCAACTAAAATATCCCCTAAACCTTAATTTTTATAAATAGGTTCATTTCAATCCTCCTCCAAGCGCGCCCACATTCCTCTTTCCCTAGATTCATCATCTAAACATGCATTCCACTTTACTCTTTTTTGCAATATTGTTTTCTCTTTCAATCCTATCTTTTGAAGCCAAAAAAACCCGAAATGGTTTTAGCATCGACCTTATTCATCGAGACTCACCAATGTCACCATTTTACAACCCTTCAATTTCTCAATTAGGGCTAATTCAAAACGCAGCCCGGCGATCAATTTCTCGAATCAACAGCATGCTCCAATCAATGGATGAACAAAATGTTGAAATTGTTATAATTCCAAATCAAGGAGATTACCTCATGAAATTCTTCATCGGAACTCCGCCGGTAGAGTTTCTTGCGGTCGCCGACACCGGAAGTGACCTAATATGGTTACCATGCCTACCTTGCAACCAATGTAGCCCTGGAAACGCCTTTGATCCAACAAAATCATCTTCTTTCAGCTTGGTCCCTTGTGAATCACAAATTTGCGATTCCCTCTCCAAAAATTCTTGCGGAAATTCAAGCGAGTGCAAGTACTTCTATCTATATGGAGACCAATCATATTCAATCGGAGACTTGGCTACAGAGTCTATCAATTTCGGTTCAAATGGCCGGAAAACTATTTCATTTCCTAACTCCATGTTTGGCTGCGGCCATGAAAATCAGTTCTGGCAAACACAAACTAGCACTGAAGGAATTGCCGGCCTTGGTGGTGGGCCTTTGTCTTTGGTTTCACAACTAGCTCCTCAAATTGGCCGCAAATTCTCGTATTGTTTCCTTCCTTTCAGTTCAAACTCTACCAGTAAACTCAAACTTGGAAATTCTGCTATCATTTCTGGAAACGAGTTCGTGTCGACTCCATTAATATCCAAAACCCTTATTACTTATTACTACGTAAATCTTGAAGGCATCACCGTTGGGCAGAAAATGTTTCAAACGGGGCAAAGCGGCGGAAACATAATGATCGATTCAGGGACGACATTGACTATGCTTGAATCGAGTCTTTACAACAAACTTAGAGATTTACTGACGGAAGCCATTGGCGGCCAAACAGTAATTTCTCCGCCTGAACCCTTGGATTTGTGTTTTGGAAACGGAACTGCCGTTGAGGTTCCTGATTTGGTGTTTCATTTCACGGGTGCAGATCTTAAGTTGAATCCGGGGAACTTGTTTGCCCTTCAGGATGATTTGCTTTGCTTGTTGGTGATTCCTAGTGAGAGGATTTCGGTTCTTGGAAATACTGCGCAGACTGATATTCAGGTGGCATATGATCTTGAAGGGAAAACAGTTTCCTTTGCTCCTGGTGATTGTTCAATGCAGTAGAATATTGCATTAGATGGACAATTGATCAGCTGGCTTGGTTGATGTGTTTTTACATTTTTTTTTTGGTTCGAGTTTTAAGGCATGTTGATGCTTTCATATATAAAAATGAAAAAGGAAATTTGCCATTGAAGGAATAAAATTTGGTTATAGTCACAAACAAAGAAGTTCTTTTCTTTTCCCTTTTTTTTTTCCTTCGTAAGGTACAGACCAAAAGGAAGCCATTTTAGAGAATGATAGGAGATCCATGAGTTTTCCAGTATTTAAAAGGGTTTTTCAATGGTATTTTCTGCCGGTGCATTTCTTACAAAAATAAATAAATAAATAAAGTCATGTAATGGACAACTTTTTTATGATAAAATGTGAAGATTTTTGTGTTATAAATTTAAGGCTAAAATATACTAAATTCACTGTATTTTAAGTCATATATATATATATATATATATATATATATAAAACCCATGATCTTTAAAAAAGTGCATTTAACCCCTTTACTTTAAGTCATATTCACTTTATCCATCATTATCTATTTTTTCACCCCTATATCTAAAAGATACGGTGCATTTTATCCTATAAATAATATATATAATAAAAAATAGGACATGAATAAATATAATATATATTGTTATTCTAATTTCTATTTAAAATTACATATATATAATAAAATATTATCATTGTAAATATAAGATTTGATGAATCTTAAATTATTTTAATTTTATGAATTATAAATGTATTGATTTTATATAAAAAGAAGTAATTTAATTAGAAATATTTATAATAAAATAATATATTTGTATAAGGTGCACCAAACTCCCTATATTTTGGGTGAAAAATGTTATGTATGTGTTTTAATTTCTCATTATATATATACATATACATATATATCAATGTCCCAAATTTTGGAATGTAACCGATGTAGGTAGACATCCAATGACATTCACCTACAAGCCTTACACTTACTTTCTTGATGCATTTTATATGTAAAAATTCAAAGAAAACACTAGATTTTTTTTTTTTTTTTGAAATGCTTGTAGTTCTGATTTACTAAGAGAAAAGTTTTTAACAAATTTTTGTAAACTCCCCTCCGTATAACTTGTTTCTCAATAAAAAAACTTTTCAATCAAATCTAAATTTTTGCAAAAGATTACAATATGTAGAAACATGATGACTCAATACACGCATACATAAAATCATTTACTACAATTGTTTCTCCAAGTGTTGTGTCATACTTCTTAACAAAGGTAGTCTTCGAGACCATGAACATCTATAACCTAAAACATTTTTATTTAAAGAGAACATAGTGAGTTTCATTGAAATTCAGTAAGTAAATCACTTACTCTATATAAAGTTTATTTCACTATACAATTACTCTGCTATCACAAATACCAATATATATAACCTTAATAAATTATGTTAATACATAAATTAATTAAGATCAATATGCAATTTAAACAATCTTCCTAATCAGTGTACCACTATCAATCAATGAACACAACATAATATTTACACTCCTATATCCCAACTCATCTCTCATTTACCATTCTATCAAAAGTTCTCTACTTACTCATCTATTCCAATAATGTGAAAGGAAAATCTAGTGATAACCCTATGTTATGATAGCTCTTCTACATCAAATACAAGTACCAAAAGAATCTCATCTCAACTTATATTTCTTCATGACAAATTAACAATAAGATACCTATAAGAGAGTTAACTATTTACTTATAAAATTCACACCTAATGATTTTTTTGTGAACTATACCAAGTATTTTCAAATGCTATTTTAATAATCGAACTATTCACATAAGCCAAACTTCGCTAATAATTAGACCACTTTCTTACTACAAATCTATATTTCCAAGTTTTATATTGTCAGCTTTACTAATTTCTACTTCTGACCAAGTGTATTATATTACATTCAAGTTCCGTATCATACATCTTGTGGATGCTACTCTTCATGTTTCGAAGGTTACTATCTAATAGTTTTATTAAAATTCTTTCAATGTGTAATCCACCCATGATCTTTTATTCACACCCAAACAATCACTTTGGGTAACATACTCACTAACGGGTCTAAATTGTGATCTAAAGAAACTCTTATTTCGATAAATTCAATCAGTATCAAATAAAACTTAAGGTAAATACTACATATATAAGAAATTTATTACTTTGTAACCCCAACTAAGTAGGAACAATAACTTTCAGTCTTTCTTTCTCAAAGAAGGACATCCTAAGAATTATTTCACTTGGAATCTAACATTCTAACAATTATTCTATTATCCCAAAACTCTAGCAGTTAAGCATTAACAACTTAATTATTTCAAAGCCAAGAACCATGTCATATCCAATTCCATTTGTTTCCTACTTGAGGACAATATATGATGATAGAATCCACCTTGTTTGCCTAACATTCAATAACATGAAATTACTATGATTACATACCATTTAATTCACAGTTTATACTTAATCATTTAACATTTTATGGCATCACGCAAAACCTATCACTTTAATGATTTATGAATAATAATATTTTCTAAACTCAAATCAATTCACTTTTATGCACACAATACCATTTGAAGACAATTTAGATATGGATCCAAGGTAGTATTCTTTAATCCAACAAGGACATTTTGATCAAATCAACATAATTTCTTTAATAAAGCATTCAAATCGAACACTTCAATTCAATCAATTGAAGGCATATGAATGAACTGAGAGTTGGATACATGAACAAGTTTCTTTAGATAATTCACCATTTAGTTTATAAATTAGAATAGAGCTCCATTCGCCTTATTACTCCAATAGATATTCTCCTCCTTATCTCTCCAACAAATTTTATGGCCATGTCAGTATACAAATATATATATTTAAAAAATACTTTTGGAAGAAGAACTTGCTCCATGAATCTAATTTTCAATTCACACAAAACTCATCAAGACACACATATCATAATAGTTCAATGATCATATTCTCATTCAATCAACTAGCCAGCTTAATGCACATATAATCATTTGTCAGTTTCTTGAAGAATCTTTCAAGGATCCATATCAAATAATTCACTCACAATGTATTTAATACAATAATAGTACTCAACAAATCAATCATTCAGTTATTCAATTATTTTCAATTTACAAATTAGTCAAACAATAATAACAGTCTATTACTTAGTCATTTGATTATGCTATCATTACCCTAACATATGCCATTTATAATAACACAAGGAAAATCACATAGCTCAAGTGAGCTAACAAACAATTGAGTTCATAAATCCAATCGTACCATCCATATAACTATAGAGCAAAGTTGTAGACAACAACTCATTAGTTTATAATGTATAAAAAATATTCCAACATATATTTTTTTTCATCTCTAAGGCTTACGATTCGAATTATCCCATTTTCCACTAATTTTGTGACCATGCTCACAAAAACAGAACATACATTAATGCCTTTAGGATTCGAATTGTAAATTGAATAAGTTCTGTGTAATTCGAATTGACCCCTTCTAACCTTGTTTCTGATCCTACTTGCGATTCAGATCGCATCCAATTCTAAACTTCCTAAAGGTTTACAAATTAAGATGAGTAGACTCACATTTTGAACTAAAACTTCTTGAGTCAAATAGGAGCATTCATATCTAACTCTCATGATTCTAATCACGATTTTACTCAAATATAAGATTCTGTGCTCACAATCATGATCACACTTCCAGTTTCAGGCGTAGTTTTGAGCTAAAACTGAAAGGTCCTAATCCTAATGTAGTGTTCCTAGAGCTGTTGTATTCTTGTCAAATTTCTTGGATATTAATCTATCTTATTCCATCTTATAAGGATGGCATTTATCTGCCCTTGCTCACGGTCACACATATAGAAACTATAGAGTTTTCAACTCTCATTTTTCACATATACTCTTCAATCACATTAACCATAATATGTCATGATTCAAACTTATCTTAATCCTACTCAACTTGGACATTTAACTGACTCATTTAAGACAACTTCCATATGCATCAATCTCATTCCAATATCACACATTCCAACTAACCCCAAAATTCTACAATCACAACACGTAGCCACATATGTGATACCACTCCAATATATCCATTAACTAAGTTCAACTAAGCCAAATCATAAACTAATATGCATTCAGCCCACATTAAGCACAAAGAACTAAACATCATACAAATGTGAGGAGAATGAGTGATTTATTCACCTTAGGAAATTCCTTAAGCAGCAAACATCCTTCCAAGAAGGAGAATCAAGCCACACCACTTTAAATTTTTATGGGATTTCTCTAGTTGGATTGATTTTTGACGAAATTTTCCTTCCAATTCACTAATAACAGCTGAAACATCTACGTACATTTCCTATGTTAAGAAAAAAGTAAACTAGGGTTTCACAATAATTATCTTACAACCTCAAAATCATCTGAATACATTAAATTTTTGCTACGGGGAGACTTACCCACTCGAAATAGGGATCGATGAACGCAACTTAAATTGAGCTAAATTGCAGTGATTTGGCCGGAATGAGCAATACCCCAAAACGGGGCAGCTATTCGGTGTGAGGTTGTTGCCTCTCAAAGAGCAACAGCTAACTTTGGTTCGACTTCCTGCTGCATGTCAATAGCCGCTAATGAGCTAATGAGCTGGAGTGAAGGCCGGAGCAACTCGAACGACGGAGCTTCAGCGAAAAGAGGACGGCCACCTTTTGCTACTGCTGGATGCGAGCTTCTCGCGAGAGGGTTTTGGCCTTGTGGGCAAACGATGTAGTTTCGATAGCTTTGTATTTACAAGATACATGCAGTAACCTATAAAAGAAACTAAAGATCAACTTCCAGTTCACTAAAAATTCAACCGAGAACACAACTTAACTGTATAATTTATTTACAAGGTTAATTGTAATTTTAATTAGTGCACGTCAGGTACACATTAGATATCTAAATAATTAAAATATAGTTTTACATGCACCTTTATAAGTTCTAGAATTCAATTAATTAAAGTTCAAATATATTTAATAAACTCCATACATAAATTTTTTGATAGAATAAAGCTACTTAATTATTAAATAGTTAGATTAAATAATGCATCAGACATTTAAAACAATTACAAATAATAAATAACCTACTCATTATCCCAAAACATTTATATTTGAAATTCATCGTTTTTGTAAATATGGAAACATTTTAAATATACCACAACTTACTTTTGAAGTCTACTTGATAGGCTTTAAAAATAATTTTTTTTTCATTTTATAATAAAATAAATCAAATAATCCTTTCAGTATTTGAAAATTAAGGTAACTTTATTAAAAAGAACATATACAACTCATACTAGTATTACGAATGTTACTCACTAATGTGTGTATCTCAAACAACTTTACATAGTATTGTCATTAACAGGTGACTATTTGGGAACTCAAAACCATTTGGTTATAGTCACAAATAAAGAAGTTTTTTTTTTCCTTTTTTTTTCTTTGTAAGGAACAGAGCAAAAGAAAGCCATGAGTTTTCCAGTATTAAAAAGGGTTTTTCAATTGTATTTTCTGCCGATACATTTCTTACAAAAAAAAAAAAAGTCATGTAAAGGTTTTCATTTTACTTACAACTTTTGTATAATAAAATGTGTGAAGATTTTTGTGTTATAAATTTAAGGCTAAAATATATTAAATTCTCTATATTTTGAATCATGTATATATAATCCTGACCTTTAAAAAAATACATTTAACCCTTTTACTTTAAGTCATATACACTTTATCCACTATCATCTATTTTTTCACCCCCTAAATCTAGGGGATATGATGCATTTTAACCTATAAATAATATATTTCATAAAAAATAAGACATGAATAAATATAGTATGTATTGTTATTCTAATCTCTATTTAAAATTACATATTTATAATACAATATTATTATTTTAAATATAAATTTTGATGAATCTTAAATTATTTTAGTTTTTTGAATCATAAACGTATTGATTTTATATAAAAAAAGTAATTTAATTAGAAATATTTATAATAAAATAATATATTTGTATAAAGTGCACCAAACTCCCCATATTTTTGGTGAAAAATGTTATGTATGTGCTTTAATTTTCTTATTATATATATTACATATTTATTACATGAAAGTTTTTTAAAAAGCTATAAAAATTGTATAATTTTTTTGATAGAAATTTCTAGTCTGTTTAAAAATAACAAAAAAAAAAAAAAAGGAATAGATCCTCAAACATTGATCTGAAAAAGTTATTATATATATATATATAATAGATATATAATATCATAGGTTTTACTTTTGACTAGACTTAAATTTGTATGCCCTTTGACATACAAGATCACTCATTTTTATCAGTATAAACCTCCATGCATCATATACCTTCAAATGTTATTGCATTATCATATTATGTCTTTTTATATTAAATTTTAAATAAACCTTACTTTTTCGATCAAATATATTTTAAAATTCAGAGATGAATTATAAACTGCGCCATATATTTTTCAATACTTCATAAAGTACCAAGCTCGAAGCAGATGAATTAATTCATCTATCACGACAAACTATTCTTTAATTCAGAAAAGAAAAGGCAAATTATTCTTTACTTTTGGAAAGTAAAGGCAAATTGTTCTTTCAGTCTTGTTGTTTCTCCTCGTATGAGGTGTCAATAAGAGAGATGAAAAGATACGAAACTGGACTAGAAAAATAAGGAGAAGATTAAAACAAAGGCAAATCATCGTTTCTTGTTTTTGTAAGAAAATATTTCTTTTTAGAAAATATCATTTATTTATATATAAGTAAATAATTTTTATATCACTTTTATATTTGCAATTAATAAAATAATGCATGGAATCATAATAGTAGGAGAAAGTAATTTTCTCTTTAAAATAATGGATGTTATTTTTTGTCATACTCCTCACATATAAAGAAATAAAATATTTTTTTATTACTTTAATATTTTATAACTATAAATATAAGTAAATAAGATTATTCTTATAAAAATATTTTCTATTCAAGAAACGAACCCTCGATCTTCTTGATTCTCCTGCTCGATGGTGTCAGTAAGGAAGAGACGAGGAGATACCAAACAAGACAAAAAAAAAATAGAGAATTAAAATGAAAATAATTAAAAATTATTATAAATAATTATATATAATTATTCTTAATGCAATGATAATCTATTAAAATACTAGAAATGTACTTTAATTTTCAAGACTAAATTTCTAAATGCATGACAGTTTTAATTAAAATTTTAAATATTTATTGAACAAACTGCCTAATTGTAAACAACAATATAAATTGAATCGCTAGAGTTAAGAGTAGGTTTTGTAAGAGGCGTGGAAGTTCATATTACATCTAGCTTGAAATGATGTATGATACATTGCAAATTATAATTCCTCAACCTCTATATTTTTCCACCATTGCATCTTCCAATCATTACATAAAATTGACATAGCTAATAATTGGACAAATATTAGCAAGTTTCCACATAATCTTCCTACCAAAAAAAAAAAGAAAAAAAGAAAAAGAAACCATCAGAAAAACAAAAGTAAGAAGCATGAAATATTGTTAATTTAACATAAAATTATAACATACTTCCATTACAAAAAAAAAAACCGTATAACAAATTTACGAATTGATTAGTCGACTTCTATAGGTTCAGCTTCAGTATTAATACCAATTACCTTTCAAAAGATAGTAATTAACTAACTATTGAAAAGGAACAATAACATGGAACACAGTTTGGGTTAGTACTTCAATTAGTATATATCATAAATAACTTTGCAAGGAATAGTTCTACTGCTACATGTATTCTTATTTGATTCAGTCTCTACACACCAATTATTGTTAATGATAATTGATTTTGAGAGAAACATTAATCAAAATATAAACATGAAAGTAGCATTATCATTTTACATATTACGAAATAAAATGCATCAAAGTGCTGTCAGCTTTTCGTTTTCCATCTAAAAAAGTCCTGTCTGTTTAATTTTTCATATGTTTCAGAGAAAAAGGAGGTGTTTAATGGTCAATTGATAGTAATTTGAGTATTTCGTTTGGTTTATAGATAGATGCATATAAAATGCTTGCAAATTAAAATATAAGGGAATTGGATGTATCTTTTTAAATGTTTGAGGATTGTATACACATTATCTAAGATATAAGAGAATTTCATGTATTTTAGTCTATTATCTATATGACGTAATTGCAATAGTAGAAAGGAAAACGAATAAGAAAATGAGAAATTCTAGCATGAGCTTGACCTCTTATGAGACTAAGTGTTTTCATTGTTAAAGTGCCTTTTTTTGCCTTGACATTTGTATTTTTTTTATATGATTTATTTCCCTTGAAATTAAAAAGAAGAAAAAACAAATCTAAAGTGAAATTCTCAACTTCTTAAGAGGTTGAACTCTTATAGAACTACCCTAAGAAAATTATATGATAGAAAAGATATAGACTTAAAAAGGGTGTTTTAGAATATAGTTGATTTGAGTAATTTTAGCAGATTGACCAGGTCAATCCACTAATTTGGTACTTGATAAATAACTTTGTAGTTAGTGGATTGCAGTTCAATTAGCCAATTTGAAAAAACTGGGGAATTCAACTTTTTGAAGCAGCAAATTTGTATTTAATGTGAAAAAAGGCACCCTTACCCATGAGTTATACAAATTTTTACGCTTATGCCCTCAAAGTATACCATTTTTTTTAAAGGAAAATTTTAATAAGTATAATAAATAAAAATTATTTATTTCTTAATAACAATCTAATATGTATAACAAATCATACTTATTTATTTATTAAATGAAAATCTAATAAATACAATATGTTGGTAAGTTTGTTGAGGGTATTGGTATCTATTACAGAAAATGTGTCCCAAAATGTAGTTCAAGGCGCCTTAATCAATGATGTTGTGCTAAATTTGTAATTACAGTTGCATTTATGGTAATCAAAGAAAAATACAAGAAATATTGTGGCCATTATGAAACCCTTTATGATGTTTTATCCATCTTTTAATGATCATCGGTTAATTATTGAAAAAATCTGCTTACACACATAATGTTTTCTGACTGGTTTTTTTATACTTTTCGCTCCGCAGAATTTTAAGTTTTGTGCATGCATTTCTGCCAAAATTGTTTTTATATGACATCTTGTTATTTTTGGATAAATAATATCAAATAATGACATGCTAAATGTTTTAGACTTGTGCTTAAATAAATTAATTAAAATAATAATAAACTTTCTTGTTTAAACTTTCAAAAATTAGTTTTTCCAGTGATTGACTTTGCCCTCTGTCATGAATCTGTAATATTGTTACAACTGTGCTTAATATCGATATTTCACTAAGATGGAATATGATGATTTGCATTATTGGGTACTTATGCTTGACCTATAGTTCTAATGGCATCATTGATGCTAAAGACATTCATTGTTATGGCCACATATTATAATCTTCTTTATCGTTTGTTAAACTATGTTATCTAAGTGGGAAATTGTTAAAATTTTCGTATATGGACTACCACAGTTTAATTAAATCATATGTTATTTAATTAAATGAATATTATGATAACTAATTATTTTGGATCAATTAATTATGTGATTAAGTTATTAGACTTGTAATGATACTTAGACCATTAATGGACTTTAGTAATGTGAACCTTGTTATTGAGCCAATGATATTGGGTTAGTTAGTCCAGTAGGGTTACAACAAGGCAGGTCCCTACTTATATCCTAGTAAAATTGTCAATGTCGCATTGAAACTTTAGTTTAGTTTGTCTCGATTTTCTTTGCTAGCTTATAATGAGTGAACTTGCTAAAGAAATATTTTGCTATAATGGATTCTTACGTAATGATAGCTATGATTTTATTATTATTCAATGAAAATTTTATATGCATAGATTTAATGCTTTGTATCATATGATGCAAAATATCAAGTTAATTAATTGTTTTAATTTATCAAATTATCTCACACATGATTGTAATCCTTGGACTTTTTCTCTTTGTGGTGATGTATTATGACACATTAGATCCCTTCTAAACTATAAGAAAAGGTCTTTTGTTAATTTATAAAAGGTATGTTTACTCTTACCATTATGGCTTTAGCTTAAAATCTCTTTAGGGAGAGTATCTAGTAACGAGGTGGACAACAAGGCACTAGTATAGGATTACAAGTATATAGCTTGATGTCTTCCTTACACACTTGAAGCTTGTAATGGGTATTTTATGTGAATCAAAGAAGAAGCCCTTCTTCAAATTATATTCCATGAAATTTATCCACTTTTCGCCACATCTGCTCCCGTTACAAGAACACATCATTGTTGCCTATACATGTGATGTGGCAATGCCACATGGAATTTGCGATGCCCATAAACATTGGAAAAACATGATGACATGGCATGCATATCCATTAATTCTGACATATATTGATGTTAAAAATGATGACCTAGATTGGCACATCATATTTTTTTACGCCCAAGGACGTTGGAAGATATGATGACATAGCAATGCCATGCCATTGATTTTAAGTTCATCTAATGTTTTTGATGTCAGAAATTATGATATGGGATGTTATGTTTTGATTTCTGACATCCCTATACGTTAGAAAGTACATTGGAAATGTTAATGTGTAATGCATTAAAATCCACAATACTAATCTAACCAAATTATTACATTCAATATTTAAAAAGTTTCAAATATTCTTCAAGTTATAAAATGACACAATGACTCATGAAAGATGCCCTAAATCTTCCCCATCCTCTTCTTCTTTCTCCTTCTTTTCCTTAATAGCATCTTCATTTGTAGGGATTTGAGCTTGTAGCTAAGTTTGTGATAGAGCTCCAGGATAATGTAGTTATACACCTAGATGTGGTGGTTGCATCCAAGAATATGGCAGGGTTGGCTATTGTCCTGGAGGAGGCTGCATCCATGGATAATAACATGGAAGACGTATGTAGGAAGGTGGATAAGGCTTCTAGGATGGTGGATAAGGCATTGGAAATGACACTCATGGTGCATAAGGAATAAGATGTTTCTACATGGGTGATGGCTGATGAACTTCAAAATGTTGCATCAAGTTATTCACACTTTCCTACAAAGCATTCATCTTCTTTTATATCTAACATTGTTACTGTGAAGAAAAAGAGCCTCCATTGTGATGCACTATTAACCACATTGTGTGTGCCTATGATCCCATCCCATAAACTTGACCCTTCATTTCTATTACAACATGCTTCCATAATTGAGGAATAGATGGCATAGAGATTGTAGTGTCAAGATCACCATTGCTCCCTTTTATTGATGCTTGAGTGGATAACAATCTTTCCTTTTCTTTATTGAAAGAATCCTAAAAAGGAAAATGAAATATGAAAAAGAAGCCTAAGAACTTACATAAACCAAAAGTAAAATGGAATTATATAAACTAATTTAAGTAAACAACTTACATATTTTTAAGTAGCATAAGGGCCCCACCCATTCCCCCACATTCTTTTTCTTCTTATTGTGTAGATTAAGAAACACATTAGGAAATTGAGCCTTCATTCTAGTTTTTTTTCCTATTTTGCACATGTTTAACATTGTTAACAACTTGCAATAGTTATAGACAATGAAATCAAAATACATATATAAATTTTTACTTATATATCTGAGAGCATGCTCCATCATTGATATAGAACATCCATAATGAAGAGATGTGTTTGGATTTACAACTCAATTCTTTTTATCATGCTCCCGTATCCTCTTAAAATCTGTACCATTCCAATGAGCTAGTAGATTATCCTAAACAAAATCAATCCAATTAGGTTTTTTTTTTTTGAACCTCATTGAATACACATAACATTCTTGACCTTTGATGGTTAAAAGACTTCCAAAATGCTAAATGATTGGTAGGGATCCATTTGTAGTAATTTTTCAAATTAGAACCATATAAGTGGGCCAAAAACAAAATGAAAATTAAAGGATACAGTTGCATAAGAGCATATAATAAACAACAGATAGTAAAATTTGAAAGTAAATGTGCAATACCAAAAATTCCCTCTCAAACCACATCCTTCATGTCTATTGTAGAATGTTCATCCATTTTGGCCATGCTTCATTCAACTTTGTTTGCACAATCTCCATGATTCTATGCATGGGCTCTTCTATGGGATAAAACCTATTGCAAAGTTAAAAAATATCATAACATGGATAGTCTAAAATTATTTATATGCATAAATATTTAAATAACTTTGGATGCTCAAGTTCCACTAGGCATTGGGATTATGTTTTCATTAGGCTTGAAAGTATACTGCTGATAGCCTACTCTAATACTAGTCGTTGCTGTATGAGTGGAAGTAGATTGGAAAGTAGATGTGTGAGGTGATTGTTGAGAAAGCTAAAAAGGAGGCCCCATAGGAGAATGATGGATGGAAGATGCTATAAGATGGGGTTAGGGGGAGGTGCCATACCAAAAGGACATTGCATAATAGACACTATACAATCAGGGGGACTGGGTGAGAGGTGCCATACTGGGAGCAGATTGGGTGAAAGGTGCCATATTAGGAGGGGACTGGGTAGGAGGGGACTAGGTGGGTGGCATCATACTGGAAAATGGGGGGGTGAGAGGCACCATACTAGAAGAAGACATAAACATGTAAGCTGATGAGGAACTATCATTAGATGGTAACCTAGCTAGGGGTAGCTCTAATAAGGATGATGGGGTGGAAAGATTCCTTTTGAATTTTGGTTTCCCTTTTTTTTTTTTAACTTTTCTTGTTTCCATCTATATTAAATAAACTTAATATCAATAAATAAGCATGTAAAAAAAAGCATAGATATGCATGAAGCATAAAAAAATGTAAGCATTCATGATATAAATCCATTCAACTAAATATGCAACCTGTCGATCAGAATCAATGTAATTTATTTGAGCAGCATTGTTGCTATTTTCTATTGAATCATCTAAATCTATATAGTCAAGTTCTTCATCTTCTTCCACATTATCATCTCCTACTAAAGTGGGAGGCTCAACTTCCTTTGGTCCACTATTGATGTCATACAAACTATCAATATGCTCTAACTCAAGTATTGGACGAATAGTGGATACTACCTCATTTTGATAAGCATCTTCCAATGTAATATTGTTTTCAACCATACCTCTTGGCTTAGTTTTGAAGACAACCCACCGATTGTGCTTCTCTCTTATTGATTTCGAATAAGATGCATAATATACCCGCGTTGCTTAGTATGCATATATGAATGGATCATATTTTAAGTATCTTTTAGTATGCTTAATTTCCATTATTCCAAACTCCTTGTAAATATTCATTCCATGATCAATCACTAGACCAAACCATTCATATGCAAATAAAATCAACCTTTTCATGGGTAAGTCAGGATATTCAATTTCCACAACTTCTTTAAGAATCTTATAAGAGTCATTTATGCCAATGTTAACATTTTTTATACCATTTACGCATGCTCTCTTATTATTTGTCTTCTTCTCTTCACTACATGACAAAGTTTGGAACTTGTATCCATTTACAAAATAAATTGGCCATGTCTTGATCTTTCTAGATAGAACATTTGCTAAATCATGTAAACATTCACACCATGTTATGGATTTAAGACCTATAGAAAAGAGACATTATTATTAGAATTAATTAAGAAATATAACATCGATTATATACTACATATCTATATAAGAAATCTAGAATTCTTATAAAATTTTGAAACCACTTTTGAAAATGGGGAGCAAGGTTTTCTTCTATATCTTGCTTATAATATTTTGATGCATCCTCTTCAACCATTGAATGAATAAGCTATGAAAATATATAACCAAAGAATTAGATAAAAGTTACCCATTAATAATAAGAATGATACATGTATAACTTGATTAATACTT
>JANHAO010001430.1:0-33092 GCA_026873985.1 Saraca asoca
TTATATCCTAATGCACAGAATGTATAGTCCAGGATGCGCTAGCACTCAATCAAATTGGTCTAGGGCACCCATCTAGACTAACAAAAATTTTATTAAGAATTACAATATTGTTATATTTTGGATTATCAAATCATTTTTTTTCTTTCAAATCATTTTTTATCTAATTAATAATAAACAAATTGACATAATAAACTAATAATAATGATATTATGATACTTATTTAAAAAATTATAAAAAATTATATAATTGACTAAAATGATCAATTAAATGGACATAGGTATTTGTCAATTATAAGTTTCAAAAAGTTGACATGAACAAGAGACAAAATCTAAGCATCCTAAAATTGAAGGGAGTTACTTTACATTTTTCCTATAAATAAAACTAAAATTGTTTACTTAAGTTACTTCCATGACAACCAACTGTATCTCCTTAGAAGTTATAGTATATTTAAAAAAAAAATTGATTAATTATCCATCCGTATGCAATGGCATTTTTTTTTTTTATGAAACTTGCATTTATTTATTTTTTTAAGTTTTCCGTTACTTTTTGTAACTTTTATCAGAAAACCTAATGTTTTATAGACTTTAAGTTAGCAAATTTGTAATTTCATCTATGAATCGTAATGCAAACTTTGAATTTTGTAAACTTCAGTTGATATGATGTAAATAAAAAATTATATAAAATTTTAGGCAGAAATGCAAAAAGCTCAAAGCTGCGCTTTCACCTTTGAGGTGATTAGATCTTTTTCCCACTAACTTTAAAAGCATAAAATATGCAAAAACTTGTAATTTTATTAGAACTTGATTTATCATTTTTTATATATAATTTCTTTATTACATAATTAGTAAAAATTAAATTAGATACATAAAATTTCAATTAAATACATAAAAATGTGGTCAGATGTATGTACGAAAAATAATGTAGTAAATCAACATTTGATAACATTATGATTATCATCTAGCTCTCACCAAAACACCTTACCCAATCATCATCTCACTCAATTTCCCTCACTTTTATTGATTAAATCTCTCTTTCTCTAAAATCCCCAAAAGCCCAGAATCTTTATCCCTCTTCAAGAAACACCATGATGGATGATTTAGCTCTCTATCCTTTATTATGTATTCCCATTTCTTTTTACGAAGTCTTCTTTGACATAAAAATGTCTTGATATTATTCTATTCAATGAAAACCAAAAATCCCATTATGAAGCAAAGTAAGAAATACCAATAGATTTTCTACCTAATTCAAGTACATAAAGATTTTTACCTCAACCTATTGACCCACCTTGTTTGCATATATAAATTTCCCCTAGCTTAACAAATCTTCCCTCTTTTCAAACATATTGTCGAGAAGATTTATCTTGATTCAAATCCTAACTTACCATAAATAGACATTCCCTACGCTATTAAGTGTTTCAATATTATCTAAGGATTATTATTCCCTCTCAACCTACCGATTCTAGTCTTTCATATTAATAACATTAATTATCCTCACTATCCTTCTCACTTTATAAATATCCTTTTATTACTCCACTCATTTCAAACTACTAAAAAGCACTGATACTCTCATTCTCATTCACTAATTATATCCTTATCATTCTTTTATCAGTTTCATCATTCCCATCATTATCTTGCAAATCCCAATATTCATGAAGACTTCATTATAGCCATTTTTGATCTACCTCTATCATCCTCCCAATTAACTAGATCTTTGACTTCACCTTTTCAGTCAATTCCCTTTGCCCTACCTACCATTTTCCACTCGAGGTGCTTCCTTTTTTAACTCACTAGGCCATTCTTTAGAATCTATTATTATACTTATGCCTTCATCCTTGAGCCCTTAGGTTGAACACCATGGAACTTGAAATGTAAGGGATTTGAATTTTAGTAATTTTGAAACATAGCATTGTGAAGTGCTTTGTTTAGATGATTATTGTTAAACGGGGAGTTTATTAGAAAGTTCATAAAACATGACAAATCACATTAATGACTCTTACATTCAAAAACTAAATTCAATATAACATGACAAATATATAGCAAAATTGAGCTTAAACCAATTTATTTAAGATAAAATTACAAAAAAAAAAAATCAAATGGCTAATATTTGTCCAATAAATCAACTATTGATATCATAATCACACCTATAAACTACATGCATAATGTTTTCTGTTGAGTTTAGCCTCTATTTCAAATGTTTTATTAATTTATTTTGATGATAGCAAATATTTTGGATATGTTTATCATGCTCATTTTTAGTGAAACTAACTAGGAAGAGCTTGAAGTTATTTGAAGACTTAGTTTAGGCTTACTAATTATTCCATAAAGGTTTTAAGTGATTTTTAAATTTAGCTCAAAGTACATAGTTGCTTGTAGTTGTTGCGCTAAAATCCTTTGGATGAGAGAATAATTATTAGACTTTGATCCCAATTATATATGATAATACTAGTGCTATTAATCTCATTAAAAATTCTAGCATGCACTCTTGAACCAACATATAGAAATAGGGTGTTATTTTATCTGAGATCATATTCAAAGAGGAGATATTATCCTTGCATTTGTTCACACTAAATTTCAACTTGTGGATATATTTACAAAACCTTTTTAATGAGGATCGTTTTGCATTTATAAGAAGAGAGTTGGACATGTTTAATCCCCTAGAAAAATGAATTCATTTGAATTGAAAGCTTATTAATATTTATTTTTTTTTGAGTAATTAATATTAATTATTTGAATTTATTCAATTTTTTTTATTTTATTGTTAACTTTGGCATCGAAGAGTCCTTTAATTTTATTTTGAAGGTACTAAATTCATCAAAATGGGTTTCTCATGCTATTTAAGGTGATCTTGAGATGTTTATGTTGAAGAAATGTGGTTTGGAATTGGGAAAATCTTGTAAAATTGAAGTTTTTCAACTTTGGAATCGATTCCTACAATTTTAATAGGCCTCAAGCATTCTTTGAAGGAAGATCGATTCTCATAATTTCAATGCACTTCACACAAATTAAAACCTTAACTCTTTCATTTCTTTCCTAATCCTTCATCTATCATCTCCAATCTACCAAAGTCACTAAGTCTCTCACCAAAACACCTTATCTAATTATCATTTCATTCAATTTCCCTCATTTGCATCAATTGAATCTCTCTATTTGTCTCCAAAAAACTCAAAATCCCTATCTCTCTCTTCAAGAAACACAATGGTGGATGATTTTGCTCTCTATCGTTCATTATGTATTTCCCTTTCTTGTTATGAAGTCTTCTTTTACATGAAATGTCTTGAGGTTAGAAGTTTTTGTTCAATAAAAACAAAAATCCCATTATGAAGCAAAGTAAGATATACCAATAGATCTTCCATCCAATTCAAGTACATTAAAGTTTTTACTCCACCCGTTGACTCACTTTACCTACATGTGTAAAGTTCACTATCTTAGCAAATCTTCCTTTATTTGAAACATATTTCCAAGGAGATTTGCCCTGATCCAAATCCTAACTTACCATAAGCAAAAATTTGCTACGTAATTAAATGTTTTAGCACTATCCAAGGCATCTTATCTTTTTTCAACCTACCGATCTCATCCTTTCATACCAACAACATTAATTACCATCACCTATCCTTTTCTCCTTGTAAATACCTAACCCTTCTTTGCTCCACTTGTTTTAAACTATTGAAGAGCACTGATACTCTACTTAACTTCCTTCTTAATCACTAATCATATCCACATCATTCTTCAATCAATTTAATTATTCCTATTATCTTCTTGCAAATCCCAAGCTTCATTAAGACTTCATTAAAGCCATCTTTGATCTACCTCCATCATCCTCCCAAAACCCTCATCCTATGACCATTTAACTGGATCTTTGACTCTACCTTTTCAATTGATTCCCTTTACCCTACTTATCAGCTTCTACTCAGGGTGCTTTCTTTCTTTCTTTCTTTCTTTTTTAACTCACTAAACCCTTCTTTGGGATCCATTGTTGTACATATACCTCTATCGTTAAACCCTTGGGTCAAACACCATGGAACTTGAAATGCAAGGGATTTGATTTTAGTAATTTCAAAACCTTGCATTTGTGAAATGCCTTGTTTGGATGATTATTGTTAAATGAGAAGTTTATTAAAAATTTCATAAAACATGTAAAATCACATTAATAAGTCTTATATTCAAACAGTAAACTGAGTAAGAGATGATAAATATATAGCAAAAATGAGCTTAAACTAGTTTAATTTGAGATGAAATTACTAAAAAGAAATAATATAACTAATACTTGCCGATCGAATCAACTACTTATATTATAATCACAACAATAAATCTACATGTATAATGCTTTTAGTTAAGTGTAAGCCTTTATTTCAAATGTTTTACTAATTTATTTTGATGATAACAAATATTTTGGATATGTTTATTGTGGTCATTTTCATTGGAATTTCCTAGGAAGAGTTTGAAGTTATTTGAAAACTTAGTTTAGGCCTAGGAATTATTTTGTAAAGGTTTAGTGTAGTTTTTAGATTTAGCTCAAAGTTTGAAAAATATTTCAAGTTGTTATTTGCTTAAAAAATCTTGCAAAATTGCTCCTAAATGATTTTCCCATGCTAGTACAAATTTTCATAATTTCTATCTTTGGGAAATATGAGTTTTTATGCAAAAAGAATGTTTTAATAACAACTAAAATCTTTTAATTAAAAACCATTCTCAAAACCTTTTTCTTTTTTTTTTTTAAAAAAATTAATTTTGGAAGGAGGAATCAATTATTCTAGAATTGATTCCTCACCAATTTGGGAATAAGGAATTGATTTTTAACCAAAATTGGGAAGGGAAATCAATTCTTGCATTCCAGCTGAAACCCGGTTGCTCAAGGATCAATTCCTTTGCTCTAGAGAAGGTCTTGAGAGCCAGGATTTTTGAAAGAATCAATTCCTGGTGCAAAACTATACTGAGTATCAATTCTTCTATACTAAGTTTGAAAATAATGGCTAGTTTTTGTTTCTAACAACTTTCTTATTTAATATAATGTTACTATTCACTTAGAGATCCATTATTCATAATTCTAAGAGACAAATACACATTCCTATCACTGAAGTTCACTTGATTACTCCTTTGATTGATCTTTGAGCTTGAGTTTTCGATTGTAAACCTGTAATCATCTACATATTTTTAGGTTTCTTAGCTAGGGTGAAGGATCTAAAAAGAGTGTTCTAGAGTAAAGTTACTCTAGGGTTTAGTCTTGAGTGAGGTAGCTTAAGAGGTGAGTGTCGTAGCCCTTATGCATTTGTAAACAAGATTCTTCAAGTATCCAGAAAACTTGAAGGGATAGTGAAAAGAAGAAGTACCAAGCATAATTGAGCTTGAGAGTGGATGTAATCCTTAGAGTGACTCTCTAAGGTCGAACCATTATAAATTTTATATTTGATTTCTCTAACACTTACTTTTTTAATTTGAGCATTTATTGTTATTGATATTGATTAACTAGGGCTTTGACATTTAAATTGCTTGTATTTGCTCTATAAATTGTTGGTTTATTGTTTCATTAGTGTTGAAATTTTGTGAAATTACAAAGGGACTTTTGAAAATGATTTGAAAAGTTATAAAATTTTAAAACCAATTCACCCCTTCTTCGTGGCATCTTGGACTATACTTTCTTCGTTTGTGTTTTCCATGATTCCCCAATTATGTAGGTTGGTTTATATTCAGTTATAAAAGTTAAAGCATCAAATAACTCAATCAATTTTTTAATATAGATAGTGATTGAAAGTTAGAAAAATAAAACCCAGTTAAAATAATAGATTCACAAAGAACTCATTAATCCAAATTATATACAACTTAAGCATAAAACTTCACAGTTTCATTCTCTCAACAAATAAGTCTTGGAGATAATATAATTCAAGCTTTTTTCAATTTACTTAGGCTTTATATCAAACAAGTAGTGGACAATCCAAAACCTTGAACACCAATACAAAAATATAGACCCCAATCACTACTTTTTTTTTTTTTTAAGATCAATTTTATAATTGCTATTAAAAGAAATAATGAATGGGTGTTGAGAGAAGAAAAATGATGTGATATCACAAATGAACTTTTGAAATTTATGGCACTTATTGTGTGTTCTAAATTTATGGTGCACTGTGTGTGTTCCAAAATATGGTGGGGTTGGGGTAAAGGAGAAATGAAGTGACGGGGATTCAACAAGAGCATAGAGATGACAATGAAGAGAAGGACAACATGATGGTAATAGTAGCGAACATAAGGCAAAAGTAACAATAGTTGCACTTGGAGAAAACAAAAGTTTAAAGTCAAATTTAAGTAAGATATGTAACAACTAGGTTAGAAGCAAGAGAAGTAGCAATGATGATAGGACGAGTAGTGGTGGCTATATCAGCAAAAGAAGTACCTTAGAATCATGAGGATAGAACAATTTGTTAAGGTGAATTAACTAAGGTATCAAGAGGGTGCCGAGCGATTGAAGAAAAATTGAAATTTCAAATTCAAATTCTACCTAATTAGATTTATTTCAAATTCTCTATTTTACACTATTGAAATGCCTAATTTAGAGTTATTGAATGAACCCACCCAATCCATCAACAAATTGATCTGCATGGACATGTCATTCATGAACTGAACCGGATGGATCCACAAAAAGTACAAATTGTCCAAATGATGTTAAGTCTAAAATTTTGTGGTCCGTGGGTCACAGAATTTTTCTATTTGAAAATCCATCTAAAACCTTTTGGAAGAAACACAAATTACTTCATTCAACTTTGAGATAATTGTATTTAACATTTACAATGATTAATTTTGCAATTAGCCCTTCAACTTTGGGATAATTGAAATTAACATACAATATCTATCTTCTGAACAATTTAAAGGAGCAAACACTCTTTTTGACATGAAACTTTATGAAAAAAAATCAAGTATAGTGAAAAGATTTTGTGGCTCAAATTTAGGAACAATCTAACTTTTATACTATTTTTTTCAATTTTTTTTATTTGAAGGGCATTTTGATCATTTGACATGATTTTCTTATCTGATATAAGTAGAAAAACACATGACTGTAATCCTTGCATTTTTATCTTTACTTTATGACACTTAAATTTCTCCCAGAGTTGGAAAAATATCTTATGTGATTCTAATTTACCACTTATAGAAACTCATTGTAAAAATTAATAGTTTGAGGTGTTAAATGCAGTTATCTCAAAGTTAAGGAAGTAATTTGCATTTTTCTCAAACCTTTTAAAACAATTCTAAACCAAAAATAATAATTATAGATTCTAAAAATGATATATTTACAACATTTTCAATGTTAAAAAAGCTTATAAATATTTAAAAAAAAACTTAAAAACATTCCAAGAATATCCTATGAAATAAAATGTATGTAAAGTGTTTGGTATATAATGAACACATTTTACATATTTTATTAACTTCCCAAAAAAGATAAAAAGACACAAATTTCATAAAGACGTGCTCCAACATATCCAAATTTTAAAGTCAGAATGTCAAAACCAGATCAATCTGCAGACTCTTGAATTTGATTCGCGCAACTCAAACCCAATGGATTAGACTGGTTTAGGTTTGCATTCTCATGGACCTTGATTTTATAGGTTATAATCCACCTTTTTTTTTTTTGCAAACTTGCAGACCCAAATCTATTTCAATAGCTTTAACATGATAAAAAGGCCAAATATTTTCAAAATTCCAAAAATAACTAACCAAATAAAAGTGTTTGATTATTTGGTAATTTAAATCCCTTAAAAAATTACAATTCCTTCCTAAAATGCTCCATCCAAACACTCGAAGATTATCTCCATATAGTAGTAGATATTCTAGTTGCTCTAAGAAAACCTATTCGAAACACACATATGAATCCATGACAACAGATAGAAGCAACATACACTATATCTAAACAACTAATTTGGCATACTTCAATTAAAATAACAAAATTCATTTATCCATCCACTCACATGCAGCTAGAATTCAAAATAGGCATAATCATATCCTTCCATGATGTGATCAACTTAGGGTGCATATAGAATCGTAATAAAGAGATAAATGTGAAAGTATCATTCTTTTTTTGCTTTCAATGTCTAAACGAACAACCCAGAAAAAGGGCACAGAAAGAAGGAAAAAAAAGGAAATATCAGGTGTAGCCAGTTAAATATTCTCTCACAAATGGAACCCAGTAATTTATTATATAAGGTAAATACAGAAAATTATCCACATGAATATTACTATACACCATTGAAATGATTAATTAAAACTGTAACACTACATACTCTTTGATACCTAACTTGCATCAATATTGCTAAATTTATTTACTAAGATCAGAACAGATGAAAGCCATGAATAAATGGGAAGCATTCAAGTCAGATGCTTCAAAGAGTGACAATTTGGGGGGAAAAAAAAGGGTAAAGCATAACATTACTTCATGTATTGTTTCATATAATTTCTATGGGTAATCAACGTGAATGCGATACAATACCCATCACACATTTCTACACTTTCATGTGATCTAAACATAAACACCAACACAAACCTGAACATAAGTCCAAAAAAAGAGAGCTCTATCACACACAGGCACGCACGCGTATTTCTGCACTGTTATGTGAGGTGAACATCCTTCAACTTTATATCCCTCCTCTCCTACACTCTCTAACAGCCACTGCCAAATGCCACCCATACCTGAGCTGCTGAAATTATACAAAATGGGAATGCTAACAAATGAATGACTTGTTCAATTTGCATGATTGCATCCATTGCCAACCCATAAGTCTCCTGTAAGTAGTTTCCATCTCTGTAGCTTCTACAAACAAATGAATTATTCAAAATGCACACCACCATAACAACTTTTACATTCCCAAGACAATCTTAATCTTTTGTACAAGGAATAATTGCACACAATCCTCCATTACTAAATCCTGGGTATGAATTGCCAATTTAAGTGCTAGCTACAATTGAAATTCCAGCCAAACATTGCTAAATGCAATCAAGTATGTAAAGGATTCAGGAAAGAAAAGAGAATAAGCGTGATTTCTTAAAAATTATCCTCTAGTAAATGTTCAAAATACCTCGAATATTGATGTGTATTGACAAAAGTTCAACTTTTTATTCTTTTTGGTCCACGTTGAAGTGAAAAATACTAACCTCCATGTAAAAGAGGAGAGTAACATTTTGTTTCCTAGAATATATTTGAAACCATATTTAGCTATTAATCCAACTTATTGTTAGTTTGATATTACCTTTTGTTAAACATTGGTTCACATTGACATGGAACTAAAATGATACAAAGTAAAAGATAGAAGAAAAGCAGAACAAAGATATAGAAAAATAAAGCAAGGAAGCATAACAATAGGAGGAAAGAACAGGGCAACAAGAAGAAAAAAAAGGCTAATCATACATAGTAATACTGTGTCTATGACACGACTATTGAAATGACGGAAAAAAAAACACCTGTACATGTCAGATGTGTGTACATGACGTGCTAAAGAGTCTCAGCAAAAACACAACTTGTGCTAGTAGTTTTCTGTCATGGTACTTACACAATCATGACAAAATCAAATCAACAAAAAAAACATGTAACCCTTTCGGATAAATTAAAATTTAATAGAATAGGAATATGTGCAAGAGTGTACCCTTCTCCTTATTTGTAACAGATTACCTGTTGTTTCTAATAAGTGCTGCTGAACAGATGTACCACTTTCCATCACAGGCCCGAATTGATCATCTAGAGGGTTTGCAAGAAAAGCCAAACAATAACAATCATATAACATCTCAACATCAGTAGTTTAGATAAATCAACATTCAGTAGTATTGAGAATTGTGTTCAAATCTCAAACTTGTCCGATACCAATAGTCCTGTTAATTACAGAAAATTTTCCTATCAAGATGAAATACTGTTCACAAATCCTGTCGAAGATAACCCAATAATTCATGCAACACATTATTAGACGTCTCTTCAACCCACAGCAATAGCAGCATTCCAAATCATTGAAAAACTGACTACAAAGCAAGAAACATTTCCTCATATGTGGTAGCACAAAACAAAAAGTACACTGAGCTATGTCTTGTCCAATCAAAACATTATCTACAGAACTTCAGACACCAGAACACAGGTCAATGGCAAGAAAACATGCTGCACCTAAGCACAAGAAATAAACTGAATAGTAACAGTCTACACTGCGGTACACAATGAAATCAAGTTACTACAATCAAATTTACACCTCCAACCATGAATATGGGTTCTAATGGTAAAACCTGACAATTAAAGCATATTGTACTTAAGTTTCTAATGTTGTCTGCTTGATACGCAATAGGATATATGCATATGATTTGTACACTTGCATTTCAGAAACTGCAATATAATTCCAAGGAACAATAATTTTACAAGGCCGGATGGCTGGTGCGTACAACAGAAACCTTGCATTCACAAAATTTTTAATTGGCTTTTGCCCATAAAAATGATTTCTATCCCATTCATCTAAAAGGGTAATAATACATTCACTAATCTACCAGGGCAAAAAGGAATAATGTTCCTCTGCACATTGGCAGGGAAAAAAAGGCAAAAGAAGAAAAAGTGGGGAAGTACAAGGAAGAAGAGACGACCCTGTACATATATCACTATTCGTCTCTTTCCAAAACAAGGGGAGGAAAAGAAGAAAAAACTGAGAACAGTAGTATGATACGGGATTTGTAAAATGAGATAAAAATAAGCAATGATGCCAGCGAACAAATCTTAGTATTTTTAAATGGACCAGCAGAAAATTATGGATATCTGTCTCCATGTTCCAATGCCCTCATAGTACAACCAGCTTCATCTGCACAAATCCCAGTAACACAAATGAGGTTCTCAATTTATTCTTTCAATCTTCCATGTAAAAAGGAAATATACCCGATCAGAACAAGACAAATGTCAGATAAACACACACACATAACAAATTAAAGCAGCAATTATTGAAGCATAATAAAATTTGAACTGTAGCCACCACTGTTGTGGACAGAAAGATGAACATTTAAACTAGTAAGATTCAGACAATCCCATCTAATGTATGTAAACAATACGTTTCATACAACTTCAGTGCACAAATCACATGCCCCTACCCCATTCCCCCCAAAGAACACATGCTTGTAGTTCAATACTCACTATATTTCCATCAGCAAGGCAAAGCACGAAAAAATAAATACCTGTACATTGCTGTCAAAAGGGCATACATACTCCAATCTCGATAGACTGACCACTCCTAGGGATGCTCCATCAATTAGAATGCATCATTCCACCTTAGAATTAGGAGGGTGCATAAACAAACCACTCTGCCCTGTTTGTAGATGCTGCACTTGCAGCTGAGGTTGATGAGGCATAGCCACATGCTTGGGTGAATGTTGTTCTTGCTCCTGTTGCTGCTGCAGTTCTTGTGACTGATATGATTGTTGGGATAAAATGGGTTGTGATGAAGATTGTTGAATAGGTACTGGCTGCTGCCGCTGCCACTGTGGCCCAGAATTATGAGCATGCAATGGCAAGCTAACTGATGGCTGTCTTGTGCTTAGTCCCTGACTGATATTTGGTAATGGCTCTATTCCAGCAGAACATCCACCAGTTGCACTCTCCGAGGATCCTGCTTGTGTGGCTGGATTGGGCATATTGGAAACATGTGGTTCTGATGTTTTCCACTGAGAAGTTACAGTGGGAACAGCTGGTACAACACTAGCCAAATCATTGCAACCCTCAGCCATTGTAGAGCTTGTACAGACCTGAGAAGCATTGTTCGCAGGCTGATCTGCTTGAGTTGGATCAGATTGAGACTTGCACGTTGAGTCTGAATGCACCTGACGATGCAACATTCTCTGAACATTTGATTGAGTTTGATCAATTTGTTTAGACTCAGGCTTAGACTGAAGTTGCAGCTGGTGATGGTTAGAAGTAACAATAGCAGGTGCAACAGCTGGCTGTGCAGATGATAATACATGACCTGAAGGAACCGATAAAGCCTGGGCTTGAGCACTATTGTCAGGAGGAGATATCAATGGTTGAAGTTGCTTTGACGAAGAGGCAGTTGTTCCAGAATGCAGCTTCTGCTGCAACTGGGAATGGTTTGAAGGATGTGCTGAAGTCAATGGCTTCGATGATTGATTTGGGTTTAAACCAGATCCAGTATACAAGTTTTGACCTTGCATCATGTGAACCATTTGGTCCCCTTTCTCAGCAGTTTGGCTTCCTGGAGGCAAAGAGAGTCCATTTAGATGAGAAGGATCCACAGAGAAGTTCTGATGGACCACCATGTTTCCTCTTCCTATTCCCTTCAGGAGTTTAGCCTGCTGTTGAGACTGTGAATGCTGCCTCTGATTAGGATGCTGCCTTCCAGTCTGCTGATACTGTTGTGGCATTGGCTGTCGTTGCCGTTGCTTCACTGTTTGATTGGCCAATGCACTAACACCAGGATTCCTACTGAACCCATGGGGTAACTGATGTTTTTGCTGCTGATGCTGAGATGACATGGGACTTAAAGGGGATGATGGTGTTACAGGGGAATGAGATACTTGCTGAGATGAACTTTGTGATTGAACCTGGGAATTATTTTGCAAAGGTGATGATATGGGAAGTTGGGACTGTGCCGGGACGTGTGACATCAAGGAACCGGAAGCAGCAAACTGCTGCTGTTGCTGTTGCTGTTGCTGTTGTTGCAGATACCGTTGATGCAGCTGCCTTTCCTTTGCCAACCGGATTGCATAGGCTTGGTGCGGCGAACTAGTAGTTTGATTAGGACCCTGAGGATGAGTACCACTGAGATGGGACTGTTGTTGGGACATTTGAAGCGGCTGCTGGGCATGTCCTGGGTAAGCCTGAACAGGCGGTGGTGTTGTCTGACTACCAAAGGCAGAACTTAACCCATTGAAAGCAGGTACAACTTGGCTATTCCCTTGGGTAGTAGCCTGCATCTGAAGCTCTGGAACCATCATCTGCCTTGGATGTTCTGGATTATGACCAGGCTGATAACAACAGGAGAAAAGAAAGGGAAGTTATCAATCATCACAAATGTTGATGCCATGACACAGAAAAGTAAGAGGTGAGACTGCAAACTTAAAACAAATTTCCTGGAGGTTATCAATACTGAGTAGGATGCATAAAAAGTTCTGTTGCCATAAATGTTGGACCAAATAAACAAGATCACCTATAGTCAAATAAACCCTAAGAAATATGGAATAAGAACACCTCTTACCCTCATCCCATGTAGAGCTTCACGAGGTCTCAGCATTGAGTTTCCTTGTCCAGCACCAACTCCAGAGGGCATATTTACAGAATTTGGCATCCCAGCCATAGGAGAGGAAAGCATGCTTCCTGAACTTAGCATAGAAGATGAGCCCATTCCTTGAAAACCAGGCCTAGACATTGCCATGCTTCTGTTTGCCACACCCATCATGCCCATACCATTTCCACCAGGCAGCATGCGAACACCACGATCATTCCCAGAAAGAGATCCAGAAACAGAGATGCTAGACTGCTGAATATTTCTTCCAGATAACATTTGATTATATTGCATTCTCTGCTGCTCATCAACCGGTAAAGGTGAAGTTCTTGGAACACCATATCTACTGTCCCTGACAATACAATTGGTGTCCAGCCACAAATTTAGCAAGCCAAAAGGGGGTCGCAAGCAATTGCACATAAAATTTTTTTACCATATAAAGTGCATACCTGATAGACCCAGGAATTGAGGCATTTGCCCCTGGTGTGGGATGTATTGATGGTACAGAACCTTGATTTGGTAATGCCAAACCACCAGCATGAGAACCTTGATACCCAAGGGGAAAAGCATCCGTGGTTGATTCATTTGTATCACAAAGATCAAGGGGCCTTCATTCAGGAAAAGAAATATATGAATATTTGCATCAGATAAAACAAATGAGAGCACCTAAAAAGGGAAAAAAGGCTACACCTATACCAGGTTGCATGAGGAAAGTATATGATGCCACAACCATGCAATACTGTAAAATTATTTATTACCCAAAACATAACATAAAAGAACATAGAACTTACGTTAAAAGACTTCCATTCAGGTTGTTTGGAAACACATGTGAATTGTGGACATTTACTATTTGCTTTAAATCATGGCCGTCATTCTGCATGAAAACAGGAGAAATTCAAATTACAATGGAGCTATTGAAACTATAAGGTTAAAACAGGTTCTTGGGTTACTTTCAATCGTCCATGTCCTTTCTGTTCATAATTTAACAAGTCCAAATTATTCTTTAGAAATATCCACAGCACTCTGCATTCATTTTATCTGGCAGATTAATATGGAATTACCATACAACAACAATCTCCATCACCAAGTCTTATCCCATTAACAATATGGAATTACCATTATCCCTCAGCAGATACAACATAAAACAATGGTTCTCAACAAAGGTTTGAGTAGACAAAAATTACTAATTGGTGCAATTTCACTTTCAAAGGGTAATAACAAGGAACACAATGCTAACATACTGGTTCATGTATAAGCAAGCACTCAAAAGACAGCTGTCAAGTACAGCAAGGTTTCTAGAATACCATACATAAAAAACAACTTAAGGTTTCAAAAGATCTCAACCACGGTCAATAGAAATGTAGGCTTAGTTGATATGTTCAATACTATGTTTTTCTCTAACACTTGATTTACAATTAGATTGATAGACTAAAAGTGTCTGGCACAAAAGAACAGAAAGCCCTCCTCTTGATGTTGATTATTATCTTCAGTTGAACTTGCCATTAGACCAGTTTGAATTATGTTGGACATGGCCTGTTTTATATTTGTTTGGCCTTTGTAGGGCCCTTCTTCTCCCCAATTCTTGGGGTCCCTGTTTCTGTCTTTGATAACAAAAAAAACAGTTCAAAATCTTTCATGATACCCTATTGTCTTATGGTGACTGCTCATCATTCCCTTCATCCCATTCTTTATTTCGTTCAATGCTCTATATTTGCACTGTTCATTTCAATTTCTTCCCAAGAAATCCGCAACAAAACCCCCACCTTTAGAGACCCATTTCACTCAAAGCAAGAGAATTGGGATTTGAGCATCATCTGATTATTACCCAATTGCTGAAGTTCTTAATTTCTCCCTCAACCCATTTTTCTCTTTCTACAATGGTGCCTTTTCAACTTTCATAGGTTTTTCAAATCTAGCCTAGATTGCATACTGAGTGATCCAAAACAGAAAACCCATCACAGTCTGGGCTGCATGAACCAGATCACAATAGGAAGGTACAATGAGAATCTGCTAACAGTGATCTCAATGGTTTATAGGAGCATAGAACTATTAAAAAAATGAAAGAAACACAAGTTTCGCTTCATTTCCAAGTACACCAATAAGTGGAGGAAAATAGTGAGCCCAAATTTAGGCAGACATCTGCAGGTATCACATTTCTAAAGCCATTATTAGATCAATGAACCAGCGAGTGAGAGACTACAGTCCATGAGGAAAACTGGTGGATACTCTATATCCAAAAAAAGTTAAAATAAACCGTTTTATCTTTGAGGAAAACATCAGTCCTCATGTTTGTAGACACTAAATTATACAATATTGCACCTTCTCCACCCCATGCACCACCAATCCTAGCAGGGTACATGGAAACATAAAGGATAACAGAATCCATTGTAATCTTGAAACTATATTTATAACATCTTCTGACGAGTCAAAATTCCTCTGCATACCTAAGAAAAACCCCTCTCCACAATCATGCATCAGGTAATCTTAAATAAACCAAACTGACCACAAGCAAACCTCAAGCTAGACCAAAGCAACTACCATCACAGTCCAATGATGATGATAATAATATAAATTAAAACTCACAAGATGCTATGCAACCAGTGATAGATAAATATATATATATATTTTTTTTAAAAATGTCTGACAAAATAGTAACCTATAACAAAAAATAAATAGAAAAAGAAAAGTCAAAGAGATTAGGAATTATGGGGGGAAAAAAATGCATGGTTAAACCATCATGTTAGTTCTCCCAAATAAAATTAACTTGAAATGCATCCGGTTGAAACCTGATTCCTCCGGTAATGTTGCTTCTGTCCAAGCTTAATAATTTTCTCAAAATGAGACTTCAGGGTATCTTCTTCCATTGGACCCTGTAAACGTTGAAACAACTGCCTGGCACTACCCTGCAAAAGTTTCAACAAGTCTAACCAATCAGAAGTGCAAAATTTAGGTTAACCACATGGGGTTCCACCAATGTGCATAAACAAAACGCATAGTGAAAATCAACAAGAAATCTCCCACCTTTGGGATACCAGGTAGAGTAGAAGGATATGACTGAGAAGACCCTGAATCTTCAGCGCTATCTGCACCATCCCCAACAGTTCTATCCATTAAGATCTTGTGACGCTCCTTGCATTCTTTTGGCTTCCGAAATATACACTAGAAAAGTTGCAATGAGTCAGGTTCAATGCAAAACCAAATTATTCACCAACTTTCTGACATCAAATAAAATGAAAAATAAAAAATTTCAGTACCTAAAACTTCATAATTGATGCAGGACAAGTAAAGCAGAGATGCAAATTCTGATTGTCCTATTTTTTATTCAGTAAGATTTAGGGTGTGTTTGCTTTGCCTATTTTCTACTTTCATTTTCAGAGAAAATTGAAAATAAGACTGAAACATGTTTGGTAAGGTTTAAGCGAAGACATTTTCTACATTTTCTAGCAAATATTTCCTAAAAGTGGCCCAAAACAGGAAACATCAAATAAATGCTTTCTTTACAAGATCATTTAAGCTGTACAAATTTCAGTAAGCACTGGAACTCAATAAGTATTCATTAGAGTCCTAGAAGATAATTGTTATATACACCTTGAATTGCAGACTAGTATTGATGGCATCACTTATAAGCTCCCAGTTAGGACCCATATCATGTACAAGGACAACCAGTGCCTGCAACAGGGAAGATATAACGGTACACCTTTTAGGCACTTCATCATGATAAGGTTAAAGTGATTATTCCAAATAAAAAAAATTAGATATAACTAATGACCTGGTCTTCAAACAACGACCATGAACTTCCAGAACCCGGCTGCCCAGCACATATCTGTAAAATATAATGACAATCAATCAGCAGAGTCTTAGAAAGATGCATGACCACCAAAGTTCACATGAAAATTACCTTCAGTGCTTTAGCTTTCCTGGGCTTGTCTCGCCCACTAATTATTCTGATGTATTTACTTGAATTGGACATGTTACTCATTTGTGATGCGGCAGGGGAAGGAATAGAACCAGACAATGGAGCAATTTGATCAAAATTATTATCAAGTGGTTGCTTCATTATTTTTGGCTTCTTTGCATTATGTTGCCCATACAAACCTTCATAATGGATAATTGAATGAGTAAAGCATAAATAACATGCAACACTGAAAGGTATAACAAGATACAGGTTGTCTTACCACTGCCTCCATTTGATTCAAAATGATGACTATCCAACCTCTTCTTGGAATGATCCCTCTGCAATGTCAAGCCACCAGAGAATAACTAGTCAGAAAATATTCATGATTAACTCAGACAAATTGACAGGCCATAAAGAAAAGTTCTTTGATGACTTGCAAACTAACTTTCCAATTTCACTTAATAATAATTAGTATTGCTACTAGTCAATCTCATCCTACATCCCCTATTGCTAGACCAACAATTTCCATAGAACTTCTACCTAGCACGGTACCAAACACGATGAAAAAAACTTCCTCAAGCCAGAAGTGACAAAGGCTATATGCTTTAAGATTGTGCAAATCAAAATGAGAAGACCTAAACATGCAAGTTATACACACATCAAGAACTGTTATCTTTTTTTTCTTTTTGGATTGAAAAACAAACTTTTATAGAAGAGAAATAGAGAACAAAAGTAGAGGGCAAGGAATCCTCACAAAGGGAAAATGTCTATCAAGACAGGAAGTGCTATCTAAATCCCCATTGATAATAACCCAACCCACATGGACTTCTAAAACCAGATTAATCCCTCAAAATCAATCGCTGCCACTGCAATTTTGAATATGCATCAAAAAGAGGAGAGAAGCACCAAAAAGGAATAGTCAAAATTACAATTTACACATCCACTTAATGAGCTTGTGCAGATAAACTAAATTCAAGGTCCACAGCACTAAACCTTTACTTCAAAAGCCCAAGGAAACTCTGTTGGGCAATACTTGAATCTTCCCAACAAAATTCCCTAAAATTCTAAAGCACTACCTTCATGTCATAGAGTCAAAGCAAAAGGTCAAAAAGAGACACGTGAAGCCAACACCTCGGCAAAGTATTCCCCCATGTCATTGTAATAACTAATAACATACTTTCTAATACAGCATACTTTTGCCAAATTTACACAGCTAGAAATTCAAGTTTAGCTCTTTTTTTTTATTTTTTTAACTTTACAAAATATCGCAAGATTAATTCATTTCGGAAGAAGATTGGCATCTCAGTATCTCAGAAGGAAAATTCTCTTAGATAATGTAAAGAGTTACCTGATCATTTGGAACAACAGATTCCAGCTGCCAATCATGATCATATTCAGAACCCTGCAGTAATACTTGTAATGCAATTTAAGCACATATACAAAAATAAATAGAAACTATCCACACGTCGTCTCCTAGGATAAGAAAACCTTGGTTACATGGAAATACATATTGACGATTACCAGATTCTTTGCCTTCTTCTTCTTTTTAGTTTTAACAGATGTTTCCACGCAGTCATATGGTAACTGCTTTTCAAAGTCTCTAACTGACTCCACCTCCAAACCTTTCTGAACCAGTGATCCACCATGTAGAGTACTCTGATCATCTTGAAATGAATTAGTATCTCCACTTGAGGCATCTGTCCTAGCTTGTGCCTGCACCATCCCATTAACTCCAGGCGTGAAAGGACTAACAACCCTTTGCCTAGAAGCTGTACGCATACGTTTTGTTATTGTCGCAACATTCAAACTAGCAGGCCTTTTTCCAATTAGCATGGATGGCTGAGTTCCACGTGCATAATGTCCATAAGGATAATCAGCCCCAACCTCAACAGACCCTGGAGTATAGGAGTTTATCATGTTTTTATGCTTCTTTTGCAAAGATTTTGAAGATTTAATACCATCATAGACACCAGGCAAGTAATAAGCATTGGTTTCCGCTTCATCCTCATCGTATAAATTCTCATCAGACCCAAACTCTACATTTTGATGATGAAAAGAAAATTGTAACAAGTGACAGGCTGATTAACAATGCACTCACAAATAAAAATAATAAATTAGTCCCAACATTACCTGCTGCAGTATCATACATGGATGTCTCAACTTCCTCTTGAATACTATTCCCAATTTTCTGGAATTTTTTAAGCTATCAGTATTAAACACCACAATGAAAAATGAACAATTTTAGAACTAATAATGCAAAACAGAAAAGATAATAAAGACCTGCCATATAAACACCTCCTAGCACTAATATCATTAACCCATAAAACTAAATGCCATTCCAGATATGGTGAATATCAATTAATGTCATTTTCATTATCATTATACCACCATGCCAACCAGAAATGAAAAGGGCATTACATAGACATCTGTGGTCATTAACTTACCTCAAACTGTAGGAAATGAGATTCAACAGATTTTCTGTATAAATCCATTGCGTTAGAAGGAACTGTATAGAAGAGAATATCCTGCCAATTCAAAATACAAGATGTGAAAAGTTATTTGCCCACAACCATGATGATGAATAATCACAAAAGTTAACCACGGATATCATCTTTTAAGTCATACAAGAAAGAAAAGATAAATAAGGCACATCTAGTATAACTCAAAGACAAGTATGACAGGATTAACATGTTTGGGTAAATAGGAATATCACACAAACAGATGGGGATAAGCCAGTAATATCAACATTAATATTCTAAATGAATACTGATTAGGTAAATTGGCCCATACTTCTGTAGTATGATTCTCCCATGGCACGTCTACAGTGCTTGACTCATATAATATCCTATCAGGCATTGTGGGCACTTCTGCTTGAGAGCAAATTCCAAGAGACCTATTATTCTTCAAAAACCTCAAAGCATATGCTTTCACTTTGAGTGCCATATTTCTTCTGGGATGTTGTCCCTCCACATCTTTGCTCATCTCCTGACCCAACTCAAATAGATTATAGCATCAGTAATGATAGCTCATAATGTAAAAAGTGAGTTTAGAATGGAAATCGTGAAAGAAAACAAATAGTGTCTCAGTTCCCCCAAATCATAACTTAAATAGATATCAAATTTACATTTGATAGCTATGAACCTCTGAAGTTTCTAAATAGTGTAGAACAAAGGTAGCCATCCCACAGATGAGCATATCAGCATAAAATTAGAACAATACTCAAAAACAAGCAGGCATATAAAGGTATTAGATCCAATATAATAATTCCAGTCAATATACAATTTGCAGATATTGAACAGCTCCAAGGCACAGTTTCATGTTAGACTCGTATATTAAGAAGCTACTCCAGATACAGAATTTAATCTTCGAATGGAAAAGAGGACAGAATGCAATGTAAAAATTAATTTTGATGTAATAATAGGAAGGATTTAAATACTATCAGTGTAAAAAAAATTACACTCTCAATTAACCACATGATGCTATGTATTAAAAATACAGTTAAAAATCTTTTCCAGGCAATCAGCTTTCTGAATTATTCTAACTAGCTTAATGATGTGGCACTTTGCTATTTACTAATGGGGTAAAACTTTCTACACTGATCAAAGGTAAACTCAAGGAAAACCTAATTTCATTAAGCATAATCCCCATGTTACAAGAAGGAAGAAGCATATCATCAAATCAACTCTTTCAATTACAAAGTCCATATATAAAAACCAATATACAAATCAGGGCAAAAATTCACAGAACGGTGAAATCCTATCACTGTATTGACCAAAGTAGCGTTCAATAAAGAAGATCAAATATATATATTTTTTTTAACAGATAGATTAAATTATTCAAGTGAATTACCAGCATCATATTAGAATTTCTTCTCCCATCCCCAGAAACTCCATCATCAGCTTTCCCAGGTTCAACTGAATTAAGGCCAGAATCATCACTGTCTAGAAGAAGCTCAACTGAATGCCAAAACTCCATGACAGCCTTCGCCACGGAGTGGGCCAAAACTTTTATCCCACAATTTATGTGCTGCTGTTCAAATCTTTGTCGTGATGCAAAGGCAGCTCGATGACACAGTTGTGCAGCAGCAGTAATCTTCCAAAGACGCTCCTAATAAACAAGTTCAAGGAAAAAAGAAGCCCTGTTAACAATCCAATATCTAATGTCAAAAGAAGAATAAAAATACTATCTTGTTCACAGTTAAGAAAACACATAATACAGCACAATGGGGAGAAGAAGAATCACTAGTAAGCCTAGAACGTAAAACCTGTGCAAAATCATTTGCCAACCATGCCATCTCCTCAAGAACAAAATCCCAGTGAGATTTTCGTTGGTTCTGTGTAGACAAGGTATGAATAGATAACTCAGCAATCCTCTTCCGCTTGGCCTGTACAGAATTTGATGTCAACTTCATAGCTCACTGAACAAGCATATAGTATAATATTCATAAAATTGGCAAAATATATGACATTAATCACTAGAAATGGAAACAAAGAATAAGGACCTCTATAATCCGAGCCTCTTCCAAAATGGAATCTTCATGAGCCTTGTTTGACAATGCCATGTGTGGACTGGAACTTGGTCGGAAGTCAGAGGCAGTAGTAGTAACCTTCTCAGCCTGAGCAGTCTGGGTATATTCTGACATACTGACAGGACCCTGAGGTCTTCTAGAGCAATTTTTCTTGTTAGAGTTTGAATGGTCTGCCAAAACATGACTTTCTTCTTTATCAGTTTTTGATAAGGTATGATCATTCTGCTGCACTCCATTGATATTGGGAGAACCATTCGCCTCATTTGGCATGGAAGCACTGCTAATATGTACATCTTTTTCAGCTTTGACTACACCACCACAACCAAAAGCATCATGTTCTTTGTTAACATCAGCACCATTTTCACCAATATTGATCTGATTCCTTTCTTCTAGAACTTCACAACTTGTTAAGTTTAGTTTCTTCTCAATTTCAGATGTTTGTTCTACAGTGCTTCCATTAACATCAACATTCTTCGCATTAGTACACATATCACTAATATTATTTACATCTCTATCTAGGCTAGCTTGTGTGGAGGAGGACTGTGAATCAAAATTTTTCGTGCCTAACGTAGCACTTCTATTTAGGCCTTCGTTTGGAAAGCCTTCCCCATTTACTTTTTTGTTACCAAACCCATTTTGCTGACCAGAACAAGTTTCTTTTATTGGTTTTGTAGTAGCTGCAGAAGGAAGCTGTTCGAGATCAGTTAAAGCTAGTGGCTCCCTTTCTTCCACTTCATTAACTTCCCTAGAAGTCATGACAAAAGGGTTTTGTACAGAATCATTTTGGGAAGGCAGCGTAAGTTGATCTGCCTTAGAGTTTCTAATAATGTTGATATCCAACTTATCATCAGGAACACTACTGCCACCAGCAGTTTGAGGAGCTCTGGCACCATCTAATTTGTTGTCCAATGCAGTAGTTAGATCTTTAGCAACCACATCACCATTCACACTTGCAGGATTAGGCTTAGAGAGAGAAGGCAAATTATGGTCCTTCTGCTTTTCAGACAATAATCCCTTCCCATCCCTAGAACCCCCCCGAGGACCATGATTTGTTCTGGACCTATTCCTCCGGGCATATGGGCGGACAATAGCAGAATCTTCTGACTCCTTCGCATTTTGACCAGCATCAATTTGGGAAGACTGTACTGATGGAGGAATATTATTTCTTCTATTTTGATGCAGAGATCTCCGTTCACCTTTAGGTACCTCATTTTCACCATCAAAAAGTAAGAGATTATCAGCAGTATTAGGTTCACTAGTAGCAGGAGCCCCTGGTCTAGCACTGCTGTCGACAGAGTCACCATGAGGGGAGGCAGTCAATGCAAAACTACCCTTAGCTTCACTGAGGTAACAATAGGAGAGACATGCAATGGAGCGTTATTAAAGTAAAAGCATACACTGAGGTTCATAAACAAGTAGCACATCGCGACAAGAATACAAAAGGGGGACGCTAACCAAAAAAAAAAAAAAGGGTCCAACCTGGTTACAAACTGCTCATGATGTTGATCAGTGAGCGAAGTAGACTGGAGACTAACAGAAGCAGCATTCCCAAACTTAAAGTCTAAAGGATTCCCACCCTGCACTTGCAAAGCACAACAAGTAATCAATCGTTACATTGAATTTTGGAAAATTTTATTTTCAGAGGCAAGAGGTCAATGGTCTGTTTGGTTTATATTTTAGAAATTAGGTTTTAGTTTTCTTGTTTTTATATATTGAAATTAAAATAATGTTTTTTTAAACCAGAAAATGAAAACAACTTAGAGATGTTTTCTTAACTTTCCTTTTTGTTTTTAGAATGAGAAACAGTGGCTTTCTTTCTTCTTCCTTCCCACCTCAACCCTACTTCAGCCTCCTTCTCTGTATCTGCCCCTTCTTTGTTCCTTTTCCATCTTTCTCCATTTCAGTCCCTTCTTCCTCCTTCTCCATCTTCCTGGTGAGTGTGCAGTGCTCTCTCTCTCTCTCTCTCTCTCTCTCTATATATATATATATATATATACAAGGTAAGAGAAAACCTTAACAGAGCCACATCCCAAAACCCCTTTTTCTCAAATATTTTGAATGAAGTGCAAAAACAGATCAGTGGAAGCCAATAAACAATGCCATATCCCCTGTTGCTCTGTCAAATAGATGAGAGGGAACACCCTCAAGATGGATTCATCAAACATTTTTTGTTTTTGCTTTTTAAAACTGTCCGGAAAATAATTGTATCCAAACAACGACTTCTGTTCTTAAAATTTTGAAAGCAGATCTCAATTTGTAATTAAAAAAACTATAAAGAAAATGAAATCTCAGAACACAAACAGATAGATCCCAAAGCTCCCATACCTTTTCCAGAAATTCTAGCTCCCTTCTTCTTTCCTCACGAACATCATACTCCTGTCTGTTAGCAACATGCAATCAGTTACTTTGAGCATTGGATTATATTAGCACTAAAGAAGATTCAGACATATAGTGCAAGTATAGAATAATCCTGCACATCACCTGAGCTCCGCCTGAGCCTTCTCAATTGCTGCTCTGCGCGGAGAGGTTTTCAGACCTACACCAACTCCGCCGTCAACAAATCCTCCCATGGAATCGACCTCAGCATTTACAAAGAGAGCAGATCCTGAGTTACATCCATGCATTCCAACCCTAATATCCGCATTCAACTCCCATCTATTAAATAATCTGCCAAAGAAGCAAGAAGGTAAAAAAGAATTATATCCAACCCAATTGCATATCAAATCCTGTGGCTGTATACAATCTGATATAATATTAAAACAACAGAAATATTTCCACCTCAGTGCCTCAGACAAACATTAGAATATGAACAAATGGTGTGATGTACATTCTGGGAATGAGTACCACATACTGCATTACAGTGAGGAATTGATTACTAATTATACATTTGGCATCAATTCAAAGTCTTTACCAACAGTATGGGGTCTTCCACCTAAACAGAAGCAATTTCATCTTAAGTCATTAGAGAGGGTGTGGGGAAGAAATCCTTATCATTATATAACATGAACAAGGTAATTGAGTAGGCAAGATCACCAAAACAAGACATACAACCCTGAGTCTTATATTTAGCATTCCTAAGAGGATGACTTGGGCCCTGTACACTATCTGTCTTATACACAAATATGTATAATTTATTAATCAGTTTGATGTTTTCCTTTCCTTTACAAGTGAATTCAAGAACTCCTTTTAACAATTCAGAAGGGCATCCATTTTCACTTAAGGAATGGCTAAGAAACACTCCAGTAAACCAAGCAGATATTACTTCAAGAGAAGAGATAAAGAATCATAGATTGATCTCAGCCATTCACCGAACAATACGAGATATCAAGAGAGATATTGTTCTGAGCCATTAACAATTAACAATAAATATTAAACATGAAGCCACTGTCCTTTAAGTGGTTTTAATAAAATTTGTGTTTTTGACAATGACAAGGAAAAAAGGTGCACTTGGTGAAGTGGCAAGTCTTGCTGTTTTATGGTGTATAGGGTTGAGTATCTACCTTTGTTCTTGGTGTGGGATAAGATTATGTTTGTCACTTCGCCTTGACCTAAAACTGATGGTTTCTTTCGAGCAATAAGTTTGACTGATTTGCAAAGGAATTGAAAATCCTTTTTAGAAGTTTGATTGAGTGGTTTCTTGGTTTTATTTTAATGTAATTTCTAATCTTTTAACTTTTCTTATTTTTGAGAATTGCTCAGCCTCTTTCCATGCACTTTTCTCCCTTCTTTTAATAATATTTTATTTTTCTATCAAAATAATAGTAATAATAATAAAGTCGACCTCATCTTCTCATCCAATCTTAAAAGTTCTTCATTATAAATTACAGTCATATTCTGTAAACTAACTTTGGAAAACATAACTCATCAAATCATACAGCAGACTATATCTTTCATTTAAAATCTAGAGTAAAGCCAATACTACAGACTAGAAACTGAAAATAATCTGCAACCCCAAAGCAAGGGAGAACTCAAGTTTAATCAGTTTGCACAAAAAAGGAAATGATGCTTAAACTGAAATGTTCAACTACCTAGAGCTATAACCAATGAAAATAGTAGCTATTACTTTTTTCTTTTTGCTAAAATAATAGTTGCTACTACCTAAAACAACAGTCACCATACCTATTCATATGTAGGTTGGGCAGCTATTGCATGTATGAAGGTTGCCGCCAATGACAACCTTCAAAATTTTAACTGGCATCTAGAACCATGCATTGATGCTTCAAATTACTATCTTAGGCTTAAAAAAATGTGTTCCACCTTGTCTCTCAATATGGACAAACAAATTTCCAGTACTTAATAACACCTAATGTCACACAACCATATACAACTAACAATGTGACACCCAGACGGCATTTCCACACAATGCAAAAGTCAGTCTCAACCGGAAGATAATTTGGAACAATTTGCCTCAACAAATTAGAACCGTAATGTCGCCCAACACCCATGAATTCCCCAATTTGTACTATTCTAGGGTTTCCAGGACCAACCCTAAATGCCAGAGAAACAACAACTAAGATGAGAAAGACACCTGAATGCGCGAGAGTCGCGAAATTGGAAGCTAGGGCACAGCTTGGGACACTTTGAAGGTTTCCTTTCCTGAATATTCTCTCTCCTAGGGTTTTGATAATAGGGCAATTCTTTCAAAGAAACGAGCAGGAATTTGCCCTAAAACACAACAATTGGAAGCAAATGTAAGCCATGGAAACGTTATTCAATGTTGCAGGTGAAATTTTAGCTCGCCAATTTGGTGTTTCCGTTAACAGGTTTTCGACGGTGTCCTTGTTTTCCTTCTCTATATCTGCAAGTTGGTATCGTTGTCCTTCGTTCGTGAAGAGGGGAACTATGCGACCTCTGCGAGTAGTGGGCTGGGCATGAAGGCGATGAAGAAGAAGAGGGCTTAGAAATTGGACGTCCATTTTGGGCTTTTTATTGTTCATTTTTATTAAAAGAAGAAAAGAAGTGCTTTGGCTTAATATAGAGGAAGATGATGCCATTTTACAAGTTTGGGATGTTTTATTTCATTTATTGTGTGATTTTAATGGCTACCCTTCATACTTGAAGTATACAAAAGTAACTTTAATTGGCATATTCACGATGTTACCTATTTGGTATTTTTGTTAAGTAAGATTGCTTGCTACTTATATAAGATAAGTTTTTAATTGATATGTCCATAGTCTAATCTATAAAAGTAGCATCTATAAAAGTCATTCCTACCAATCTATTAACAAAAATAACATCAAAAGATATCAAAATAGCATAAGAAGATACCACATAAGCCGTGTCCGTCTTTTATTACAATTACTAATTATCAATAATACAATTAATATATTATAATTAGTATGATTAATTTTGATATTAAATAATAATTCAAAATTTAATTAATTAAACATTAATTTAAATTGTATTTGATTCAGATTTTGAATTTTAAAAATAAATATTTAATAAATTATCATAATTATAATTTAAATTCAGAAACCAAATATTAAATGAATTTGAAATAAAAAATTCATTAAAAATTATAATGCAATCGGCTTTCCATTATTTAATTTATTATAATGTGTAAATTTATTATGCGTTACATTAATTTGAAGATGAAGCAAATAATGTATAAATTGAAACATGTATTAATTTATTACAATCAATACAATTAATTACAATATTCAATCAAAATTCAAAATTACAAGGATCAGTTTTTCTGAATTTTGAATATAATATTCAATTAATTATCATCATTAATTTTTGGTTTTATATTTTCTTTAGGATTCAGTTACAATTAAATACCTTGTTTAAATAAATTGCCTTTCTCCTTAACACATACTCACAACTATTGTATATTTTAAAACTTTAGTTATATTTCATCTAAATAATTAATTTTCACTAAAATTAAAAAAAAAATCAATTACACATTCACTTAGGGGTATTTCATATTTTGTGGTTCAGAAACTAATACCCAATATTTTCTCTATATATTAATTATTACAATAACAAATTATAATTAATCTAAACATTAATAATATATCAATCATTGATAATTTTTATTTCATGGTATTTAAAATTGTAATCAACTCAATTATGGCAAGAATAAAGGTAAAGGATACGTTTTATTCTACAAATTGCTCCTAATTTTTAATATTCCACTCTAACAACCATTAAGACACTGAATTCTTTCTTTCTATGTATATCATTATTTATTTATTGCCTTCCTGTCCTCCAACCGTCATTTTCTTTGTCATCTTCATGCAAATCTTCAACCAATTGAATTCGTGCACAGAAGAGCACAAAACAAATGTAAAAAGGTAGTTTTCCTCTAAGATTTTTAATTTCTCAAGTACAAAATCTAAGGGCATGTTTGGTAACTATTTTTAAAAATAGTTTTCTGTTTTTAAAAATAGTCTACTGTTTTTAAAATAAAAAAACTTATTTAGTAAAATTATTTTTAAAAACAATTTTGAAATCATGTTTTAAAAACTATTTTTGAAAACAACTCTAAACTATTTTCAAAAATAGTTTTTAAAAACAGAAAAACAGAACAAGTTTCCAAACAAGTTTTTACTTTTTATTTAGTTTTTTTAATAATGAAAGGAGTTTTTTTAATCTTCCAACAATTAAGGTTTCATTTGATAATCTAAACGTTGTTACAAAAGCCTACGTGATAGTAGAGCTAAACTACTACTTCAATAAGACAGAGATATACCTCTTAATAAAGATAGTTATATGATCCTTACTTTCTTTTATTTTTCCTTTTTACTAAAATTCAGCCCTACTAATAAATTGTTATCCTTTTTTCTTCTATTTTGGATTAAAAAAAATCATTTGTTTATGTACATTGTTTTATAGGATGTAGAAATTTTTATCTTTGTTATTTTTTCATATTGATATTGTATTTTCTAATTTTAAGAATTGGGAAAATATATTCAAGATTTGTTTATTATATTATTTTTCAGTTTAAAGCCTAAAGATTTCAAGTAGTGAGAAAATGCAATAATAAGTATTTCCTTTTTATTAATTCAAATTATTATTATTTTTTTGTTATTCAGGTAGTTTGTCTTTGCTTGATTGTAAATTCATTTGAATCTTTGGTTGATTATTGCGGAATAAAGAGCTATCAATTACAATCTTATTGAAAGTTCTTTTGGTATGATTGGTAACAAGATCTAGAGTAAACTACATCACAAATGATAAGCCAAGGCAAGGTAAAATTGTGATAATTGTTTTTTTTACATATTATTTTCATTACTTGTATGCAAGTTTCAATTAAGATTTTTTCATCAATTTTTATTTGAATTTTCTTCAATTTTATGTAGTATTTATTTATTTATTTATTTTTTGTGAAACAAAGGGGTCAAAGCCTAAAAAGAAAAAAGGAGTATGAAAAAACAACTAAATGGGTCTTAGTAACCCTCAAAACATTAACAAGGAAGATACCAAACAATTGGGTAAGCGACATATGGATCACATGAGATCTTGGTAACAATGAGAGACTATAAGTAGCCTGCACAAGTATTATCTTCTCAAAAAGTATGCATAATATCTACTTCTCACTAGAGTTAAAGAAGACTTTCAATCACTTGGATCAAGTGATATTCTGAATTATAAGATTTAGGGAGCAGCTGAATCAATGATTTAGAGTCACATTTTGTTATATGGATTTTTCGGAAGCATGTTTTGGGCCGGTCAAGGTCCAATTAGAAGCCCACTTAGACCAGTGGAGATCCAAGATAAAGTTCGAGGTCTTTAAGCGAGGACCTTTGATTGTCAAGTACGAGCTAGAGGCATCTCACAACATCACGAAGGAAAGGGTATAATTCGCTGAAAAGACTTCCGACCCCTCAACGAGGAGCCCACGGCCTTTGGAGGAACGACCAGGTACAGATGACAAGATTAGCCAGAGCCATCAGCTCGCTCAACTTCCAGCTCGGCCACTAATAACTGATACCTGTACGGAACCCAGTCAACAACCCAAGGCATACATTTCCTGCTGATAGCTCAACCTCTAAACTTACATATCAGCTCCCCAAAAATCTATCAATGATTTGTCCAACATTAATTATCCGACGCCAAGCATTAAATGCCATAAACGACGGAAGTAATTATTTTGTTGTTTATAAAATTACCTTGTAACCTTCTCCCTTTCTATAAATAGAAAGAGGGGGTCACCATAAAAAAAGGAGGAGAGGAGAGATACATGCAGAAGCTCTGCTATATTGAGAGTGAGCACTGTTCATATAGAGAACTCCATTATTGTATTCATACCTTGTAAAATCGAAACTTATAGTGCATAATAATAGATCCACATGGATGTAGGGAAACCACGATATTGTTTCTTTTTCTTCTTTACTACCTTCTTCCACTGTTTTCTGCCATATTTAGTCTACAGTTAGGGGTAACACTGAACTTAACTTGTTGACCAGATTTTAGTGTCAACATTTTGGCACTATAAGGAGGGCCCCCACTGCACATTCTTCATTTTCAGTCTTCGATAAGCTGTTTCAAACACAATGGCAAGAGGAAGAACTATCAGGAGTGGAGAAGTTCCAACAAACCAATCCAAAGGTCAGACACAACAGCGAAACATAGTCACTCCCATGGCAGGTGCCAACATTGGCACAACTTCCTTCGTCCAACACCAACCCATAGTCCATGAAACTGATGGGGCTCAGACTTGGCAACAATGCCAAGAGGCGCTTGACTGGTGCCAGGAAGCACTGGAGAATACCATGAAGGAACTGGCTAATATGGTACGAATATTGGCTCAAACGCATGGCTAAGGTGTGCTAAGACATGATGAAGTGGTAACACCCGAGTTGGACGTCATCAGTCAAGGCCTTAGCATGAAGAGCAACCTAGGATAGAGCGTTATTAAACCAGCTCGTAGCACTCATCTAATTCACGACTAAGGTCCAAAGTCCACCGGGACCGAGAGGATAAGGAGCATGATCCCCAATATGAGAGCTTGCACAAGGGCAAGAGCTTGCACGAAATTGACAGTGAGCGAGAGGCAGATCGTGACTTATCTAATCACAAGCATGGTAAGAAACACAAAGCTTAAGACCGACACTCTCATGGTAAGTGAGAAGAAAGGAGTCAAAAGACCTCCAGCCAATGGTCTAAGTTATGAGATCCGATGGTTGAAGAATTGCTCCAGAGGATGGAACGACTGGAGAAGAACTCTGCATCCCAGGAGAACCAAGGGTCACATGAGGAGAGAACTCCACTCTCCTGCCAGATCGTGGTAGAGCCCCTTCCCCACATATTCAAGATCCCAAACATCCCCCTCTACAACGGGGACAATGATCCTTACAACCACCTAGATGCCTTTAACATCCAGATGGACCTGTAAACTTCCAATCCATTGGTAAAATGTCGAGTCTTCCCTACCATACTCGGAGAAGTACCACGGACGTGGCTTAAAAGCCTTCTAGCTCATAGCATAAGGAGCTGGGAGGAATGCCAAATGAAGTTTCTCAATCAATACAGAGCACTGAAGAGACAACTCAGCCCCTCCTGCCACTTGGCTATGGTCTTTCAATGAAAAGATGAATCACTTAAGGATTACATTGCCAGGTTTCGATAAGAAGTCAGTAATGTAGACAATCCGTCTGACGAGAGTATCCTCACAGTGATTTTAGTGAGGCTCTGAAAGGACGAAAAATTATATGAGGACATATATAAGTCCCCTGTCAAGAGCCTGGGAGAATTTTACAAGCAAGCTACCAAGGAAATCTAATGGGAGGAAACTTTTGGCACGAAGAAGCTGAACAAGAAAGAAGAAACCAGTACCTCCAACTGAGGTAGGAAAAGGAATAGAGGCAAGAGCAGCAAGGATAGCCAAAAGGGGGATTTTGGAGGTTGAAATGCAAAGAAGGCTCGAAGTGAACAATTTCAGTATCAGTGTCGCTATGATACCTACATTGTCCTGTCGGATGTGGCAGATAGGATCTATGCGACGGGGTAAGATAATAAAGACTTCAGTAGGCCTAAGCCAATGAAGACCCCCATTGAAAAGAGAAACCATAATAAGTTTTGTGCCTATCACAGCGAGGTCAGGCACAACACATTGGACTGTTGGGCATTGAAGGATGCCATCGAAGATGTCATTAAAAGAGGCCACCTGAGAGACTAATTGGTGAGACCCCAGGGGCAGTGACCCCTATGTCCCCAACAATCTATGCCATAGCACCATCAAACTCCCAAGCATGAGGAAGTGCCATCTATGAGGACGATTTTCACCATATATGGTGGACCTCATATCGCGGGGACCTCGGACCGATTGCATGATCGCTATGTGCGAGCGACAGGCTATGTCTTTTTGACAAGTCATGTGGAGTGTGAAAGGCTCGCTAAGAAGGTTAGGATATCTTCTAATAGTATTTCCTTCATGGAAGAGGATGCACAAGGGGCCCATTACCCCTATAACGACGCGATAGTTATCCGGACGAAGATCAACAATGCTGAAGTAAGAAGGATCATGGTGGATACTGGGAGTTCCATGAACGTAATGTACAAAGGGTGCTTCGACCAGATCGGTGTGAATGAGAATCAGCTGGACCCATCACCTGAGCCCCTCTACGACTTCACTGGAGGTGAAATACTCCCAGAAGGATGGATTAAGCTCCCACTAACTCTGGGAGATATGATAAGCAAGCGACTGTCATGGCAGACTTTCTCATTATGGACTGTCACTCGGCTTATAATGTGGTACTAAGATGTCTTGCCATGAACAATTTTGACATGGTAACATCAACTTGGATGTTAACCATCAAGTTCCTTATCCCGAGTGGAATTGGATGCGTACACCGAGAGCAACAAGTAGCCTGACGCTGTTATGAGGAGGCAGTCAAACTTGAGATCCAAGGGAAGAAAGTAAATGTTATGTCCGGAGGAGAGTCCCAAGCGACGAGTGAGAAAGGGGTCGACTATAACCTTGACCATCAAGAGATAGATGCTGAACAAGCCATCGGGCCAGTTGAGAAACTAGAGGACATACAGGTGAGTGAAGTAGACAAGTAAAGATGCCTTAATATGGGGAAGTGCCTACCACCCGATGTGAAAGCACAATTGATGGGTTTTCTTAGAGCAAATGTGGATGTTTTTGCCTGAAACCATGAAGATATGGAAGCTATCGATCCAAGCGTAATGTCGCACAAACTAAACATCAACCCCTAGGCCAAACCAGCTTGCTAGAAGTGAAGATCGATGACCATCAAACGTTACACGACACTTAAGGAAGAGGTGGACAAGCTTCTATCGAACAATTTCATTCAAGAAGCACGGTACCTCACTTGGGTGGCTAATCCTGTACTCATTAAAAAGAAGAATGGAAGGTGGAGAATGTCGGTTCCAATTTAAACAATTTAAGATTGATTAAAGAATGCAGAATGAATACAGATCTTGCCCTTATCTCGTTGGAGATTGATATACACTTGTATCTGATTTATGTT
>JANHAO010001431.1:0-32928 GCA_026873985.1 Saraca asoca
ACACATGCATATTCTTATATATGATTACATATTATTTAATTGCAGCAATACCTATATTATAGCCCTCATCTAATTATAAAAATAGTTAGCCAAGTGAATATTCTTTTTTCAATAATTAACCATAAAGAATGATGTGAAGTTTGATACCCCATTAAAAGCTATAGATATTATTATGTAGTAAGCTTTTATAAAATGAATATATTATGTGATTTATTCATAATTGCAAGAATATTGCACTACCCGACCACCATAAGAAAATTGGTTTAACGGAATTAATATTTCAAGCCCTTCGTGAGATACCACGAATCTGCTTATAATTATGTGAATTTTCTTTCTTCCATTTGTTAGGCTAAAAAATCAAGTTAGTTAAAAAATTAAGGGAGTATATTCCTAATTACAACTGATAATACAGATCGTATTTCGATGCATAATAGAGTTAGAAGTTATCGAAATTATTATACGTAGGTCTCTCGTTAGGATCATGGTAAATAGCAATGCCAAAAAAAGTTGAAAGGCTACACAAAAAAGACACTATCTAAAATGCCATTGTAATAGCAAATCATGACATCCAATTCTATTCTTAACATCACAATAGACTATCATGTTAAACATAATCTAAAGGCTTCCCAAGATGCATCATTAAGGCCTTGTACAAGAAAAAATTATATTATGCTTTTAGTGAGAACATTTAAAATTCTTTTACTATTTTACTTGTTCTTTATTTGTAGATGTGGTATAGAAATTATACTGTGCGATGAAAGTTGACAACACCACTAGAACGTAAGATTGATAATGAATTATAGTTCAGTTAGAAAAATAGAAGAAAAGGAAGTATAGCGAAAAAAAAAAAAAAGGAAATGTAAACGATAAAAAGAAGAGAGACATCAATGGAATAATGTCAAGCTTAAGTTCTTGTGCTTCTCTTTTGCATATCACAACTATTCCTTTGAGTTTATTACATAAAAATTTGGAGCTTTAAGCATTTATTAATGATAAATTATGCTTCAATAGGAACATTCCAGTGGTGGCTAGTCGGCGCTTGGTTCTGTTTCGTGCATCCTTTCGTGAACAAAATATGCGCACCTACAATGGAATGCTCTTAGGCATGCTTTATAACCAAAGATCTCACATTAGTGATTAAAACTCTACCCTTAGACAGTTTTGCTGCAACACTTTGCATGTAAGAAACATGTTTTGATTAATCAGTCACACATTTTATAGGCTTGCTAGAATAAAAAGGGTCCAATAGGGGCTTACAAAAACCTCAACTTTCTTTAGGACATGCAATTCACATAAGTTTTCAAGGCATAATTGATGAATAAATCTTCATCATCTCATCATTTCAATGCTGCATCTTGCTAGGGCATAACATTGCCACATTACACCATCATCAATTTACTTTTATGACATATGACGTTGCCACTATCAAACAAAATTGACCTTACCTAAGTTAGAGCAATGTCATCCCTGCCACCTTTATCTAAGCGCCTTTAATCAACCTGTGATTTAATGTCATCTGACGTTGATCCAACTGACTTTGTGTTCCCTTGTCTAGTTAATAAGCGCAATATTTATATATTATATACCGCTTTTACATTTATTTTTCTATCATTAGAATACTTGTGATTGGTTTCATGATTTGATTAGATTTCAAATTAATTTGGATTAATTTGATAATTTGACATTATTTCAAGTTTTGGTTATATCTAGAATTTTAGACCTCTGATTGGGTTGTGTCTTATATCATTAGAAATATAAGAGAAGGTCTACAATTGTCAAGAAGATTTTTAAGCCCATTTCAAATGATTAGTAGGTCAAAATCAGCACAAAATTTGAAGTAGAGTGTCGATCCATTGATTTTGAACCAATTATGGCATTTTTACAATATCTAGAGCTCTAATCCTTTAAACAATCCAAGTGTAATCCCATTAGATAGCCAAGATCCACATCTGCAGCTTTCTTGAAGGTCTCAAGATGAAAGGGTTCCATTTGGAAGGAGTAATAGGGCTATGATATTGAAAGACAGAATCTATTGCATGTTAGTCTATTCTGTAGAGCCTATTTCAGTTTTTGACTCATAAGTTGCATTAGGAGCCTCCATTTTGAGCAAGGTCTAGGCCATTGGATTGTTAAAAAGTAAGTCTACAAATCTCATAAAGACGCCAAAGTTCAATTGCACCCTTATCCAACCCAATTCAATAGCCTAAGTAAAGAAGATGTGTATTAATAGAAAACCTAGTTGAAACACTTGGAAGGGGATTCTTTCAATTTCTCTAATTTTTTAAAGAGGGATGAGATCTCCTAGAACAAGGGCATTATCTTCCTTCAAGTTTTTTCCTTTCTTTTATTTTTTGTTTTCAATTCTCTTGTAATGAGTAGCTAAACTCTTTTTTCAATTTAAAGGAAATTTATTTCAATTCAATTGTGATTGTGAGGCCTAATTTATATTGTTGATTTATTCCTAATTTAGTTACTTATTATTTCTTTATTTTATTTGCAGAGCATGATTACCTAATTGGCCCCATCAGTTGATTATCTATTATGATTATCTACTAGCTTAAACTTTATACTTTATAATTGTTATGATAGTTTAGCAAAGTAGCAATTAGGTATTATGATTATGTGTAGGTGTATGATTATTTAACACCAAAGGGAAAAGTAGGATGGATTAAATGATTACATGTGGGTGTATGATTGTTATCCAATTTTAGCCTCTTCATGTTCTCAATGCTATTGTTAATTTGATTAGGGTGCTAGGCTCGATTCAGTTAGCAATAAGATTTAATTTAGATGCTAGACTTAAATTGATTCTTGGTTAAGTAATCAAAGAAAGGATAATACATTTTGTGTCTAGGAACAATCTGAGATTTGAATGCATAAATCTCTCTTGGATTGAAGATTTCTCAATTAAATTTTCCTTTTTACAGTTCAAATTTTGTTTGATGGTTATATTGCTTTTCAAATTCTATTTTTGAATTCCATCTTAGATAACAAAATTCCCTATTCCAATTAATACTTCAATAAATTATCCAATCCCTTGGATTTGGCTTGGACTTAACCTCCGAAAAAATTAGAGTAATTCGGTAGATTAAATTCTGATAACTTAAAATAGTTGTTATTATTGCACATTTGATCAACATCACATCTCCTCTTCTATTATTTTTCATGGAAAGCCATATGCGTGGTTCATGTTATTTTGTTATTATACTTATGACTTTGCATGCCATTTATATATGCATATTAGTTGTTATCCATACGGCTAAAACCCATACATGTTCAACATCTTACCCAAGAAATAGTTAAATAATACCCTGTCATGTATTCATGATGTTTTGTGTGCAGTATTGATCAAAACATTGACCACATGCCATCAAACGATCCAACTATATTATCTCACTTACACATTATCCAATTGTATTAACTATTTTGAATAATTTTATTGCATGACAAGTGTTTTGATGAGAAAATGCATGATTCATATCACCTCACATCTTCCAATATCATGAAAAAATTGTACTTGGCCTCTTACAAGTATTTTCATGAATTTGGATGCCGTTTGATCTTTTCTAATACCACAATAAGTATTAATGTCTTCATCGGTCCATGTACAAGAGTAATTTATTCAATCACTATCACATTGTTTAATTACTCAACTTTTATATATCCATTCATCTTCAAGATGAAGTAATCTAACATACTTCATTTTGTCCCTTGAATATAGAGTATAATTTCATACTACAACTCTATGTTCTTTTCATTTTTGCATGATGACAACGCTTTGAGTGCCAAATAAAAGTCTATTGGATCCTACACTTGATGCATTTGTGCACATGTAACCAACATGTTGCACTCAGTTGGCCATACGCATAAGAAGCCTAAATGCAAGCAAGCAAGCAAAAACAAAAAAAAAAAGAAAAGAAAAAAACAAGGTAATCAATGGGGGCCTAACAAACACTGCCAAGTCCTCCTTGAAGCGAGTATCTCTAGCTCTTTTTAGCATGCCTCCCCAGCACACCTTATATATGTCTCAATCAAACAACTCTCTTGCATGATTTCAAGCTATAGTTTTCATCTTCATACTTATATAGCTCTCTTATGTGATTTCAAGCTACAATTTTCATTTTTGAACTGACACAATTCTTTCGTGCAATTTCAAGCTATACTGTTTATCTTTGTTCTCACATAGATTTCTTACATGATATCAAGCTACAATGTTCATCTTCACTCTAAAATGGCACTTTTACATGACATCAAGCTATCATGATCACCTTCGCACTAACATAGTACTTCACATGACTCTATAAAATGCATTGCTTCAAAACTAGAAGATCTCATAAAACTCACATGGATGGCCAATTATAACCCTGTCCATCTATATGCATGTAACCAACACATTACACTTAGTTGCTCACAACACCCTGCACCTCTATGGAAAGGAAAGCTTCACACTTTGTGGGTTCCTCCAGTCTCCAACATACAAATTGCAATAAGAGGAGTTAATGTTAGCAGAGGAGGACAAGGTAGATACAAATCCAAGGATGGCTCATCATGTGAACACTAACATGTTATTGAGGAACCTAATTTAGAAAAAAATAAAAGAGGAAAAGCTCAAAGAAGCTTATGATGATTCCATGACACATATGCTTATCTCCCAATGGCGTGAACGAAATTGTTGTGCCATTGACAATAATCTGAGAAGGGTAGCATGCACACACAACACGGTAATTATATTTTGTTATTCTAACAGGCAGGTTTCATATGTGGGCCACAGTTGCCCACTATATTTAGAAGCCACAATTAAAGGACAAGGGGTTCGGCGTGCACTTATAGACAATGGCTCCACAGTCAACATTATTCAAATGTTTGTCTTTCATACCAATGACTATCCTGAAAAGCATATTTACAAGACGTTACCATTCTTAATACATCTAAAGGAATTCGCATCGAAACAATTGGCCATGTCTATCACAACCTGGAAGTTGGATCCATTAAAACATCAAACATGTTGTATATGATTGATGGTAGTCCCAGCTATCATATTTTGTTAGAGACCTTGGTTAAATGCATATAGCTATGTCCCTTCAATGCTTTGTTAGTGTGTGAAAGCCAACTTCAAGGGAAAAGGCATCAAGCTATTCATGTCTAAAGCTCCTCTTGATGAAGACAAACCTACAACATAGACTCTATAATAGTCTTTAATGAGCAGTCAGAACCAAGGACCAATGTAATACTGAATCTTATCATTGCACCCCTTAATGTCAACATCAGGAAGGATAAGGGCAAAGTGAAGGTAGTAAAAGCAACCTTTGTGAAGCTTAAGAGCAAAGAGTTGGAGGTAGAAGTCAAGAAAATAGAAAAAATCGAGGAGACAGGCAAAACAGTGAAAGAGGAAAAAATCATGAAAAACATGCATGGTTGATGGCAATGTTACTCGTAATGATGCTAATGACAAGATGCAAAGGGATTTTGTAAAGAAGGGCCAGTCAACAATGGAACCCATTTATAGTGCAAAGAAAAAACCACATGTTTATCATATATGATCAAATTGTGACTGTAAGGTAAAATCTTGCTTACATCACATATCTTACAATTGTGACTTCAAGATAGAGCGGACCTTGCTCTCCTCTTATATCCTACAAAGGGTCCACCCCTACTCCCACCAAATCAAGTCACAACGTCAACGTGGAGTGTATCTTTCTCTTATTGCATATTTTACAAAAGTTCCACCAACCTAGCAACTGGCTAAGACGGTTTGTCTTAGGACCAAGTCACACTCATTTCCTTTCTTTATCTTTCGCCAAGGTTTTGGTTTCATAAAAGACATTCCCAAGGTTTGGTATTGATCATCATGGGCCCCAAGTTGGAAAGCGTGACTTTGACAAAGGTTAGTGCGATTTTAAAGGACGGAAATGCCTAACTCCTTAACTCTTAGGAATCTCTAATGGATGTGGCTTGGTAGCATTAAGATGAGGGCCTTGTCCAATGTTACCTGAAGAGGTGGCCTCAAAGGTGTTTCCCTCTTTCTTGTTGGACCCCTTGCATGAAGTGAGTAAAAGACACGTAGATAAGTGGTTCTCACATTTGGCACTAAACAGTGACATAAATCACGCATGTCTAAAAGCTTAACAAATGTCATGCAACACCAAGCCCCATGATACCCAAGATAGCCAGCCTTTGAGTATGCCCAATTTCACATGTTCCTATATCGAAGTGCACGTCTACCCAAAACTAATCCACGTACCCTTCAAGAATATAGTACATATAGCCTGACACTTGAACCATCTACACTCTATAGTCTATCTACACCAGGTGCCTAGTCACCATCACATCATATCACCTTATTGTAACCCAAGATTGCACTAAAAAAAAGGGTGAATTGATTTTAGAATTTTACATTTTTTCAAAGCTCCTTTGTAATTTTCATAATTTCAAAAACTAGGAAACAAGTGATCAACAATTTCACAAATTTACCCTGGTAATATAAAATCCAACACTTTATTTTTGTCATCAACTTGAACATTTAGGAATTCAAATGATATGAAGTGCATAAAATAAATTGTAGAAAATTAAAAGAGAAAGGATAGAGAGATTCATATGTCAATTTTTATAATGGTTTTCCTTTAAAAATCCTCTCTAAAGTATACATCCACCCTTTAAGCTAGAACAAGCTTGGTTCCACTACATCCAATCCCTCCAAGTTTCATTCTTGCACTTAAAGAAGCCTATACAATGGTTGTATAACCCTAACAACCAAAAGCCTTTTGAGATTCCTCACTCAAAGCTAAACACTTAAGAGATACCATACTCTTACTAACCTAGCATTTCTTGCCCCTAGAAATATCCAAAAATAGAGATGAAATTAAGGATTACAATCAAGAATTCAAAAGTTTAAATAACAAATTGAAGCTTAATATGACAAGGATTTTCTCAAATCTAGCTCAAGATGTTGAAATAGAGTAAAAAATTGAAGTTTAGAGAAAATGGGTTGTATTTGGTTTTAGGGTTATGATGAATCACACTAAAAATGAGTGGAGATGATATTTATAATGTGAGAACTATTAGACACAGTTAAAAGTTGCTAATTTAAAATTTACCCTAGTTAAATAGCTTTCAAAAGGCATTTTTTGAATTAGGAGTTGATTTATGAGTCAATAGAAAGCTCTTTGGATAAAATCTAATGTGCACAAATCAATTTATAAATCACTCAAAATGAATAGCTCTTGGGCATGTTTTAAGTTATGAATTGATTCACTCAAAATGCATGACTTCTAGGCACTTTTCAAAGAGGCACAAATCGATTCATAATTCAATTCACTCAAAATGAATAACTCTCAGGCATTTTTTAAAGAGGCATGAATCGATTCTCGAATCAATTCACATGGCAATTCTAGGTTGGTGAATCAATTTGTGAGCCTAGAATTGACCCTCTTTTGGTGGAATCTTGGGCTATAATTGGCCTCAAAGCTTGGCTTTTGTGTTAAGGTGTAGCCATCTTAAGAGAATCCAATGGATGCCAACAATTTTAGTATTTTACCTAACTATCCTTCATTTAACAAATTCGCTGGGTTCAATGGTTAACAATACACATATTGGAAGCAAAAAAGAAAGATTACATTGAGGCCACTGATATTGATATGTGAGAAATATTTGAAAATGGATACAATCTAATTAAAAAGGTTGAAAATGGTGTAACCATTTTGAAACTAAGAAGTGATTACAGTGAGATTGAGAAAAATAAACCCCTTCTAGCTTCTAAGGTAAATAGATTATGTTCAATTCACTATAGCTTAGTAAGTACAAAAGACTATCCAACTGTCTTATTGCAAAAGATATGTGGGATGCACTTACGATTACTCATGTAGGCACCATCCAAGTCAAAACATCTAAAGTTCACACTTTTGTATCTTAATATGAACTTTTTAAAATAAATAATGGTGAATCTATTAAGGATATGAGTGAAAGATTTACCACTATTATTAACCATTTTAGTATTTTGGTAGAAAATTTGAAAATGCTGACTTGGTTCAAAAGGTGGTTTGCTCATTAATTATTGAGTGGCAACTAAAGATTAGTGCTATCAAAGAGTCCATGAAAATGGGAATGCCAAATTTGTAAGAGTTATTTGGAAATTTAGAGGAGCACAAGATTGAGCTTAAGAGATTTTCCAAGTCAAATGATGATGATATGTGAAGGAAGAACCTTGCCCTCAAAGTTGCAACTACTTATAATGAGAAGGATGGTGAATTGGAAAGCTTAGACAACATACATGATACCTTAATAGAAATGAGTTGGCTCTTCTCATGAAAAAGTACAAAAAGCTCTTAAAGGCTCAAAATGTAGATAGAAGAATAGAGCCTCCTTTCCCTAAAAGAAATGTGAATAAAGGCTAGTAATGTAACCAATAAAGCCTAACTTACTACAAATGCAAAAGACTGGGACATACCAAGTATGATTGGGTAGTGTATCTCAAGAAGTAATTGGAAAATGAAATAAATAAGAACAAGCATCCAAGGAAAATGGCACATCTTGCCACATGGGGTGATAATGATGTGAACTCCATTTGTAAAGAAGAGAAGGGCAAAGAAGTGCTATGTTGTCTCATTGTAATGGGAGATAATGATGTTGAGGTAAATGATGATGACTCTATCCATTTTCTTGATGTTGTAGATGATCTATGCAAAGAACTTTCTGACGATTTGCTTAAGGCAAAAATGAATGTTAATCTTTCAAAGAAAATCATTACTTCCTTGAAAGATAACATTGAAAATTTGCCCAAAGAAAATAATGATTTATTGAAAGAAATTGAAAACCCTAAGTACTCATCACAAGTGTGTGCAATTTGTGAAAGTTTCAAGCAAAAAATTGATGATTTGAATAAGATGTTTAAAAAATTCACAAAGGATAAAGAAACACTTGATGCATTGCTTGGAAGCCAAAGACATGTTTTCACAAAGAATGGCTTAGATATATGCCAAGTGTACAAAACTCTTTTTATAAGAACCTCTTTGTTAGGAAAACCATGAGAAGTCAATCCTACATAACATGCTTCTATTGTGGACAAAGGTGTCATGGTATTCACTTTTGCACTCACAAAAGGAGGAAGATGGTTTGGGTACCAAAGGCATCATCTAGACAACTTGGGTACTTGCATCCAAAGAATGATTTTCCATGTGTATAAGTGTGGGAGATCTTAGAGCAACATGTGAATTTTTGATAGTGGATGTTCCTAAGCATGATTGGTGATAAATTGAAATTCTTCTCTCTAACTCCCATTGATGGTGGAAGTGTAACCTTTGGAGATAATGTTAAAGGAAAAGTGGTAGGTAAGGTATGTTGGTAAGGACTTTCACTCTTGTATTGAAAATGTTTTGTTGATTAAGGGGCTCAAACATAATTTGCTTAGCATTAGCTAATTTGTGACAAGGGGAACAAAATCACCTTTGACTCCACTTAGTACATAGTTGAAAACATAAATTATAAGCAAATTAAGTTGGTTGCCAAAAGATATAATAATATTTATATGATTGATATTAACAATGATGCCATCATCAATTCTAAATGTCTAGTTAGTTAAATGATGATTTTTGACTTTCGGCATAAAAGGCTTGCTTATGCAAGTGTGGATTTTATTGGAAAAATTTTCAAAAAGGATTTTATTGTTGGCTTGCCTAAGCTTAAGTACATCACAGGTTGATTATGTTATGTATGTCAAAAGGGAAAATAAGTAAAGGCATCTTTCAAACCTAAAAATTTTATTTCTACATCAAGATCACATTAATCACTTCACATGGACTTGATTGGTCTGTAAAGAAATAAAAGTTGTGGTGAAAACTACTACATACTTTTAATTGTTGATGACTACTTAAGGTTCACATAGACATTATTTCTTTCTCAAAAGAGTATTACCTTTCAAGCTTTTGAGTTTTTTTTTCTCAAAAGAGTGATACCGTTCAAGCTTTTCAAAAGCTTGCAACATCTATTCAAAATGAGAAAGAAATAATAATTGTAAATATACAAAGTGACCATATTGTGAATTTGAAAATTATGACTTTACTTGCTCTTGCATTGAGAATGGTGTTGAGTAAAACTTCTCAACTTCTAGATCACCTTAACAAAATGGAGTTATTGAGAGGAAAAATAGGTATTTCGGAGAAATGGAAACAAACATATTTAATGATAGTTTTCTCCCTAAGTCTTTTTAGGCTATGTGGCAAACACCATTTGTTATCTTTTAAATAGAGCTTTAATAAGGCCTATTCTCAAGAAAACAACCTATGAATTGTACAAAGGGAGAAAACTTGATATATTGTATCTTCATGTTTTTCATTGTAATTGCTTTGTAGATAACAATGGCAAAGCAATCTTGGAAAATTTGATGCCAAATTTGATAAAGCCATCTTTGTTAGGTATTTTCAACAAAAGAACTTTGCTAATAGAAGAATTCATTCATATTACTTTTGGTGAATCTACTTCCCATGTGCATAAGCAAGTAGATGCTTGTCTTCCTCAAAGACATTCCAATCCTCAGTAAGAAAGAAATGAAAAGGAAGAATGAGACAAATAGGACAAAGATGATGAAGAGCCTTCTCCCATGGAATCTCAAATGAATAGAGGACTTGTCAACCACAAAGAGCATGAAAGACCATGGATAGCCACCACATTGATCAAGTTAGTAGTGATATGTCTCAAAAGGTAACACATAGTACTCTTGGAAATATTTGTGACCATTTAGCTTTTCTATCTCAAATTGAACCTAAAAACATTAATGAGGCTATAAATGATGAATATTAGATCTTGGCCATGCAAGATGAGTTAAATCAATTTGAAAGAAATGAGGTTTGGAGCTTGTGCCAAGGCCCAATGGCCATTCAATTATAGGAACTAAATGGGTCTTTAAGAACAAGTTTGGTGAAAATGGTGTCATTATTAGAAACAAAGTCTGATTGGTTGCAAAAGGTTACAACCATGAGGAAGGCATTGATTTCAATTAAACATATGAGTTGGTACCTAAACTAGAAGCAATTAGAAGTTATGGGCATATGCTTGCATGAAAGGCTTTATTATCAAATGGATGTTAAAAGTGTCTTTTTGAACGGCCTAATTTAAGAAGAAGTGTACATTAAACAACCTCTAGATTTTGAAAGTCATTTATTTTCAATTCATGTTTATAAACATAAAAAGGCTTTTTATGATCTCAAAAAAACTCCTAGAGCTTGGTATGAATAGTTGAGAAAATTTCTCATGAACAATGATTTTTCAACAGACAGAGTTGACACCACTCTATTCAAAAAGCATAAAGGTAATGATATCCTTTTAGTGTAAATATATGTTGATAAAATTATTTTTGGTGCTTCTAATGAGTCTATATGCAAGGATTTTACTATAAATATGCAAGGAGAAATTGAAATGTCCATGATGGGAGGGATGGAATATTTGTGAGCCAAACCAAATACACAAAGGAGCTACTCACAAAGTTTGATATGGAAAATGCAAAGCCCTTTAGAAACCCCATGAGCCCTTTAACAAAACTTGATCTTGATGAGGGAGGTAAAAAGGTGGATATTACTTTGTATAAAGGCATGATAGGTAGCGTGCTCTATCTTATTACAAGTAGACTCAATATCATGCTTAGTGTGTGTATGTGTGTAAGGTTTCAAGAAAATCCAATTGAGTCTCATTTGATTCATATTAAAAGAATTTTCAGATATCTTGTGGGCGCACCACACAATGGATTATGGAATTCTAGAGCAAGCTCTAGCTGTTTAATTGGTTATTTCGATGTTGACTTTGCAAGAAGTAGAATGGATCAGAAAAGTGCTAACGAAACATGCCAATTTCTTGGCCATTCCCTAGTCTTTTTGCATAACAAGAAGCAAAGTACATAACTATCGGTTGTTGTTGCGCCCAAATCTTATGGATAAGACAGAAATTAATGGATTTTCATTTAAATTTTAATCAGATTCCAATCAAATGTGATAGTACAAGTGCCATTAACCTAACTAAAATCCTTATCATTCACTATTGAACTAAACATATAGAAATAAGACATTATTTCATTAGGGATCTTGCTCAAAGGGAAGATATTGCCCTTGAATTTGTTCAAACTGATTTTCAAGTCACTGACATATTTATAAAGCTTCTTGATGAAAATCATATTGCATTTTTAAGAAGAGAATTTGAAATGTTAAATCCCTAGAAAAATAAACTTATTTGACTAAAACACCTATTTCTATTTGTTTTGATCTTTTTTAGTAATGTTCATCAATTTTTTTTAAATTGTTTTGACTTTATTTAATTATTTTCATTGAATTATTTACTAACCTTGGCATTGGTTTGTTTTGCAGGTGTCACATTGATCAAAATGGGTTTTCCATGTTATTTAAATGATTTTGGGTTATTGGAAGTTGGATTCATAGTTTGGGATGTGGAAAAGTAAAAAAATTGAAGTTTTTTAGTTTGGAGCAAGGCAAATCGATTCAAGCAAGGTTTGAAGGCATGAATCAATTTACAAACTGATTTGTTAAAAATAGAGAAGTCTCAACTTGCTTTTTAGAGAGTATGAATTGACTCAAAAATTGATTCATCATCAATGTTGGTTGCATTCATTTGGGAATCGATTCTTGAATCAATTCGTCTAAGAAATTGGCTTCATGAACTGATTTGCTAAGGTTATTTATAATTTAAATAGTATTTTAGCAACCATTTTGCAAAGAAACCTAACCCTAAATCCTATCCTTTCTCCCAAACACTTTTCCAACTTATCCAATCCTAAAATTTCGCTAATTAATTCATAAATTCATTTCACCCAAGCACTTTTCATCAGCTTTTGCTCAATTCTACCAATTGAAATTTCCCCTTTCTCTCCAAAACCCCTCAAAAATTCTCAATTTCTCTATTCTTGTCTTAAGAAAATCCATAATTAATGATTTTGTACATAAATGGAGGAAGATGGTTGGGGATAAATGGATGGCTCACCTTACTGCTTAAACAGAGGAAGAAAAGTTTTTTTCTGATCAAGGGTCGTACGATAGGTATCTTACTTTCAAAACTAAGAAGGTAAATCCTTTTAAATTATGGGATATGAACTTTTTGCATGATAGTCATCTTGAATTGCCTAGTATTTTAAACAAATACAAGTTGAGCAAACTTATTAAATATAATGCTAACTACTATCCTAGGCTAGTTCAATTATTCTATGCTAATCTTGGTGTTGGGGATGATAAACTGTATGTCACTATTATCAGAAAGATCATTAATTTGGATATCAAGATGCTATGTGAACTATTTGGCATGAGTGGTGAAGGGCATTAGGTGATTGAAAATGATATGCAAGATTATAATAAAGAAGAAGCTTAGAAAATTCTATATCCTTATGTTACTCTTGCTATCCAAAGTGTCAAGGTATCGATCACGAGATTATCTATGGATGATTGCCTTCTTCAATATACTATTGCTAAGATCATCTGCCTAGGAGTACCATTTTTACACAAATTTTGGAGAATGTGCTCTTTCTTATGTGGGCTATACGAAAAGGCATCCAAGTCAACCTTCTATATCTCATTCTCAAGTACATGGGCTAGTTTCACACCAAAACCAACATAAACTTTCTTTCCTATGAAATGATACTTTCTCATATCTTTAGGTGCTTTCAAGTTTCTATGAATCTTGAGAAAGAAATTATGTATGAAACTAGGTTCACTATCATCATTGAGAAAATCTTCATCAAATGGGTTTGGAATAATTGAATGGGATGTGGAGGAAATTAGTCACTACTAGAGGTTCTTTTGTTGGATGTTTTAGAGCTTCTACTAAGAGCAATGCTGTGCAAAATGAAACTCTTGCTCATCTAAAACAAATACAAATCTAGCAAAATCCCCTCCATGATTCAATGTTGAAGAACTTTGTGACGTTCATACTAATTAAAAACTAATTCATGAGTGATTGTACTTTATACAAGGGCATTTCTCCACTTTCTAAGTGAAATGTGAATCTTAACATTAAGGAGATCCATGATCGTTTGAATAGCATGACCACCCAGAGTAATGAGATTAATGAAGTTTTCATGCCTTGTGGGGGATAACCATGTAATGCACCAACTTCTTTAAAACAAATTTCCATAACAACCTTCTTGTAGAAAATGAAAAAAATGAATTCCTTAATAACTTAAAAAAAAATAAAAATTATTAATTGATATAAGCGTTGAAGGTTGTTTTGATTTATTGAATTGTTTTAATACTTGTGCTTGCTTAAATATTTTGATATTTTATATATTCCAACTACTTACCAAATATTTTTTTATTTTATTTTCTTTACTTTATGACGAAAACAAAATCCAAAGCTGGTATTTTATTAATTAAGCGTGGTATAATTTTGGTTGATTTGATCCTATGTTAAGATACTATTTTAAAAGTACTTCTTTCATTAAGATATTTATCTGTGTATCCTACATGAGTTAGAAATGTTAATAATTATTATTTTAAAAATGAATAAACTATTTATTATTTAGAATTTGTTTTAAATGTTTGGAGTGTTCTCTATTTTGATTTTTAATTGACCACATAATTTAATTCATAGTAATATTTATGTATTTACTTTATTTAATAAAATTAAGCCTTATTTAACTGAGTTTTAAAAGTATAAAGGCGCCATAGCAGCTGATAGCCTGTCTTCTGCCACCTAGCGTTGCTAGCTGCCACGCTACCTTTTCCGTCAAACTGTGTCTTCTCTGTATGCTTCCAGCTGATTTATTGTTGGCCCGATTGCTCATCGCCAAGCATGCATGATAAATTATCATGTCCATTGGCTCAACCAATGGCCAAAAGCAAAGTAGCAACTAGCTGCTTTGCTTGCTGGCGTCCCTCCAATTTCTGGCACTCCCCTCCTTTTAGCCATCAACAGTTGAGAACTCTATCAAAGGCAACATTGTTCTTCCCGGTTGGACTATTCCCTCTTACAGTTTCAAGAACAACAGATTGGGGTATAAGTTTACATCCTTTTCTGTTTAATTTGGAAATGAATAAAATTTTGTTGTTAGGAACAATTAAGTTGGACTATTAAATGGTTTGCAAATATTAGGTTTTAGAAATTTTAAGGATAGGTTGAAATTAATTTTTGGAAATGAATAATAGTGAACGAGGAAGTAGATAGTATTGGACTATGATCATAATAATAAATCAAATAAATAATTACCACACTTATTTAGATACAAATTCAAGCGAATCTTAGAATTTGTGAACAATACCCATAGGTGGAAGTAAAATAGTATTATTGGCTAATTGAGGAATTGGGTCTTTAGTTAAATGTTACTAATTAGCTGGTTTTCACTAAGTGTAATTATTAGATGTCAGTAGCTAATCATAGGTTGTTTCGATTGTATTTGTAAACTATAGAATAAGAATGGAGTGCCCGAGGAAGAGGACTTAAAGCTAACAACTTACTTTTGGGGATTTGCAAAGCAAAGAGCTTCTCAAAATCTTAAATGGGATTAGCGATACTCCTAGCCTTTTGAGGGGAGTGGATTATTTACTCCCTATTTTTGAACCTATTTTATTCTAAGGTATGATTATAAACTAATAGAATTTGAATTTACATTGCATTAAAGCTTTGAACTAATTTGAGTCCTATTACTGTGTACCTTAGAAATTTTACATTAAAATTTAGTAAAATGCATTCATGTATAATTGGTATTGAAAATTTGGTTTTCATGAGCATAGTATTATTAAAAACTTTGGCAATGTTGTTTACTATGCTTTTGAAGCAAAAAATCTAAGCTTTATGAAGATATTGATTGAAATGTTAGTGTGGAGTTTATGAATTGATAGAAATTGATTTATGACTTTAATATTGTCTTATGAGAGGGAAAATGCCTTCTTGACTTCATGATAGATTTACAAATTAGATCCTTGTAAAATTTCTTGTGGAAATCCGAGTGCACTTGAAATCACATTGAACATGGCCATTTAACATGATGGAGATATAAAGGAAGATTTAATATGGTGGAGGGATAAGGTGTGATTGGATATTGATTATTGAAATTGTATATCAAATTGATGGGTTTTTGAGAGAAAATTGCCTTTGAATCCTAATTATGAGTTTGAAACTCAACATGCTTTGGGGCTGATTGTTAAAGATAAATTAGTTATTTTTCTACGTGTTAAAGAGCTATTTGAATTTTGAAAACATAGTTTTCCCAACCTATCTATGATTGGAAACTCTCATGTTAACTACTTACATATTTTATGTTATCTGCTTGATTTATTGTTTATCTCATCTCACCACTTATTACTTTATTGGTTATTATTTGGCTCGTAAATACATCATAGTTTTCTTACTAATGGTAGTATTCCAATGAATTTACATACTTGGAACATAAGAGAGAAGAGATAGTTTTTTTAAATATTATGTGAAAGAATATATGTAGGTGTAAATGATCCACTCATTGAGATTATTGAAATCTCACTACATTCTTTTTTTTTTAAATGCTTTAGGTATTAAAGCATCCTGCCACTGTGTGGTCCACCTCACCAGATACTGAAGACATAGTTCTTGGAGAATAATTTCAGTAGTTGAGATAGACTATAGTTGTATGTAATGTTATCTAGAATTCATGATGTGGTATCCATTGAATGTCATTACAAGTTGTACTGTATTGTCAGTGTGTCACAGGATGTGGAAATAGGGTGTGTGGCCCTATGTATCTTGTAAACCCCATGGTAGTGTCAAAAAAGCATATGAAACTCTGTCAAATTTTTTATAAAATTTCAAAAATATATTTTATGACATCTTAGGTACTTTGAAATTCTACATCTCCTATGAATTATTAACTACATTTTTAACTAGTTAGAGTATATAGGTACATGTCTTTGGGAGTCTTTACATTTTAATAAACTTGTTGGAAGTTGTCATTGGATAACTTCTTACACCAATCATGTACCCAAATTAGGGCATGACAAGCTACTTACTGTTTTTGATTAGTTAATATAAATTGTTTCCCTTAGCCCTATTTCCCCTTTTACAATACATTGCTTCTGCTAATTTTTTCTTTGACACTTTTGGACCTATCTTGGTATTTCATGATTGAATTTTAGTGTTATCTTTGGTACTATTGACATGCCTATGTTCATTTCTTTTTTATGGTGTCAAAAGGGGGAGAATTAATGATACTTTGGGTATGCATATTTTAAGGGGGAGATGTTATTTCGAGGGGGAGTTTATGTGCTGAATGTTTGTTATTTATCTTTAACCCCAAAGTGGTTTGTCATCATCAAAAAGGTGGGGATTATTGAGTTTAGCTCTTGGTTAAATTTTTTTCATAATTTATTATGACAATGACAAACATTTTGGATATGTTTAATATGTTTATTCACAAGGAAATTATCCTTGGAAAGCCTTGAAGAGTTTGTTGAAAATTTAGCTTAGGCTTAGAACTATTTTGTAAAAGTTAGGGTATTTCTTTGATTTAGCTCGAGATTAAAAATCAATTTTAAATAATAGTTGTCTCTACGAGTTTTGAAAAATCCTCTTAAATTATTTTTCATAAGGGTAAATTTTTTTAATAAGTTTTATTTATTTGGAAAATATAATTTTTAGTTAAAAAGAATGGTTTGAAAATCATTTGAAAATGCTTTTATCCTTGAAAACAATGTTTAAAGAACATTTGTATAAGGGAGAATTATTTAATTAAAAGCATTCCAAATGACTTTCAAACCATTCTTTTCAACTAAAAATTATATTTTTCCAAATGAATAAAACTTGTCAGAAACTTTCATCCTCTTGGAAAATAATTTAAGATGATTTTCTGAAACTCTTTCAGGAAAATACTATCTAAATTACTTAACCTTGAGTTAAATTAAAGAAATATCATAACTTTTACAAATTAATTCTAGGATTGAGCTAAATCTTCAATAAACTCTTCAAGACCTTCCAAGGATAATTCCACTATAAATTAACTTATTAAACATATCTAAAATATTTGTTATCATCAAAATAAATTGTGAAAACATTTTAAGCAAGGACTAGATTTAACACTTTTCTCCAATACTAGTCGGTAAAGTTCAACATAGAATAAAACACACTCAATCTTCACCTTCTCCTATAAATACCTCTCTTTCCTAGCCATGAATAGGATTGAATCCCATTAGCTATTGCTTTGCCTAAATTTTTGTTCATCTCTCTAACTCATAAATAGTTCTTCTTTTAAAGAACAAAGCATCAGAGTCGTGCCCATATTGCTTCATAAACACTTACTCATGACACTGTGAAGGTCTAAAGCATGCATGCTCATCAAAATATTGAGTACTTTCTTTTCCGACATGAAAGATCAAAAGGTCCAATATATGAATTTGCATCCATTCATGCACCAATGTGTTGCTTAGCATGAAACTCATCTATCACACTTAAAAGTTACTTGCGGGATACTCATCTCTTCTATTCAAAAATCACTTTGCTAGATTTCTATTTATCATACTTACACTTCTTAGACTCGTGAAAAGAACCCCTAAACAATTTTACTTCCTTTTATACTTGACAAATTAACTTATTTTACGTCATAATTGAGTTCGTTATTGGAATTTGATAGTAAATATCTTGTTTGTAAAAATAGAAAAGTAACTGTACTAAGAACTTTTGTAAGACTAGAAATTTTCCATACTTGAGGCGCTGCAACAACAACTTGTGGTTTTAAAGACCGGCCTCCGTGGGAAATTTGATCAACGATTTTTTAACATTATTTCTTTTTTGAAATTTTGGATGACCTTTAGCCCAAACAGGCTTCTTATGCAACACAAAGATCGCATCAGCTGGCATCATTAGTGGTAAGTGGCACCCAATATTTTTCTTTTCAGTGTCCTAAATTCAAGCCCAAGACATTAGAGATGTGTGTCAAGTAACTTGTCATTTTTACTACTATAAAAAAAATAATAAGGAAGAAATGAAAAATGCAAAATATCAAGAACACTGGAAATAGTGAGTACGCTCTTACACAACACAAAAATCACATCAGTTGGCATCTTAGTGGTAAGTGACACTCAATGTTGTTTTGTGATCTTTTTTTTTCTTTCTCTTTTTAGTGTCCTAGGTTCGATCCCAAGACATTAGGTATGTGTGTTAAGTGGTTTCTCACTCTTAGTATTATTTAAAAAAAAAATGGAATGAGGAAAAAAAAATGAAAGATGCAAATTAATAGGAACACCGAAAATAGTGAGTACTCTCTGTACATATCTTGTCAAGAGAGACGTTAATACCGAGTGGTTAAAGCTGCAGAAGGCCTTCCTATGTTTTCCTTCGAGTGCGTCATATACTTATATTAGTAAATGTACAAAACAACTGCAGTCACCTAATATTCCTATCAAGTTATTAACCAACAAAACTACTGATTAGTGCATTATTATGTCCAAAACGAAGTTATTCAATGATGATATATTATATCATGGTTCTAAATTACAGTTAAAGTTAGATTGCAGCTAACAAAATTGTTGATAAATGCAAGAAAATGTAATTTGCTGTAGCAGAGCAAAATTGCAGTCGCAAAGCTAAGTGCAACAGCAATTTTTACGTAATATTATGATTATAGACTGCAATTTAAAACCATGATTATATATATATATATATATATATATATATATAATCACCAACTGACTAAACCTCTATCTGATCCGGCTTCTGGTATGAATAATCTTGAAGCAGCTTCGTTGCATTTGATGTCTTCTGCTTTCACGTAGTGAATGACTGGAGCATTCTGAAGAACTGTAGCTGTTGGATGAAATTTGTATTGACAGCAACTTTGAGTTGAAGAATGGTTACTGGAAGAAGAACTCTTATGGCGTCCATAGAGCTTCTCTACCAACGCAGTAAGATCTGCTTGAGGTGCCATTTCTGGTTTTCAATGAGGAAGAAGTGCTTTCTGGTAAAAGTGATTTCTGGTTTCTTTCTTAATCTGAGTACAGAGGTTAGGGATAAAGGCATTTATATAGGTCCAAAGAAGGCACTATAACTTCCTATTGTGCTCTTTGTGTGACTAAATCTGCTAATCCTCGCTTTATTATCAGGGAATCATCAGAGAAGAAAGAGATATGTTTAATGCATGTTTTCATAAATGACTAGTGATGGGCTGCTTATCATGCTTAGATTTTCTTGGCCTTTCTTATTTATGTTTCATCTTTAACAAGATCCTAGTGTCCAAAATGTAAAATCATGTCTTGTAAATATATATAAATCAGACCTTATTTTTCTTATCTTCTGTTTTGATTAGTTTTGCGTATTTTCCCTTGTTATTCGTTAAAAGATATGAATAAGCAATTAAGGTGATGTTTAGTTGTGCTGTTATTTGATATTAATTCATTATCAACTCGTATTAAACTTGTTTCTTTTGTTATAGAATATCTTTTATAAGTAAATTTCAACTTTTATAAAAGTGAAGCATTTGTATATTATTTATATGTTTTGTGATTAATAAAATAATGTATGATTATAGTAACAGGAGAAAATGACTTTTACTCGAAGGCAGTGGATGCTTATCACATGTAAACTCGAACAGGTAAGACATTTTTTATTATTTTAAGTTTTTATCATTATAATCACAAAAAAATGAGGGATTTTCTTATTAATTTTGTCTTTCGACAAAACAATGAAACCTAAGAATAATTGAGATGATAAAAATAAACTCATACTCAAAATATCAATGTCAATAATTTTGTTTGGAATGATAATCTTTCAATATTTTCCTCTCTTTTGGAAGTAATTAATAAATTAGAAAAATAATTTCAACAATCATCCATCATGATGAAATTGATTCTTCTTGACAAGCACGCTTTACAATTCACAAAGTGTGAGGTAGTGATGCCAAGCTTGTGAGAAAAGCTGGATGTTCAAAGCTAGTAATCATATTCTTTTCAATCTTCTGGCTTAAGGAAAGAAGGAAGTACACGGTGATATATATGAGGTGGCAGGATAAGGTGGTGATTGGTGGCATAATATTAATGCAAGGCTGGAATAAAGCATCAACTGGATTTTTATCAAATATTTTACATGAGAACATAGATAAGTTTGGGATTTCCCTGAGATAGCATTGATCCATTTTGTGGGAAAGATAAAATATCAAGAGGGAGTGATAAGAGGGAATAGCAATAATTGCCAGATTGACGGGGGGCCTCTAAGCTTAGATTAGAATATAAAGGCATCAAAGGAGGATATCTTTTAGAAATTCCACTCTTCTTGAAGTGAATAAACCAGGTGAGAGCCAAACTTTAATTTCAAGAATTCTTGATGCGTGATAATAAGGAAAGCTACAAAACTGTAACATTGAAAATTAGGTAAGAGTAAGAGATATAATAAAATCATGAGTAAATCCCTTTTTTTATTTTGTGAAATTTAACCTTTTTATTTTTGTCTTTGTGAAATATTTTTTTTATCAATTTTGTTTAAGTAAAATATTAATTTGCTTGATTTTGTTCCTTGGTTAATGTCCATAGAAAGATTAATTTATCTAATTTTATCCTTTTGAAGATAAAATTGAAAAATTAATATTTTACAGAGACAAAATTAATAAAAAATATTTCACAAAATCAAAATTGAAAAATTTAAATTTCACAAGAATAGAAAAGGGGAGCACTTTATTGGCATTTGGCATGGTATAAGCTTAGAACATGGGCAGATCCACAAGATTTTTTTCCACTGGTAGATTTAGTGATAGAAAGAAAGATATTAGATGCCGCGTTACACTCAAATCTTACATCTTCTATATTTTTGAATAAAATTATACATTGACCACATCCTGGAAAAAAAAATTATATAATTTTCCTTCTAAGTTAAAATTTCTGCATCTGTGGCTTGACCTGTTTGAATAAGAGAAAGAGATATTAACTCACGGCAACATCAATTATTTTTTTTCTTTTACCATCTATATAACATAATTAATTTGAGTGCCAATAAATTTACTCATTTAGAAATAAAATAGATCATCCTCATTTTCTTATGTGTTACTATGTGTTGTGGATATTTTTGGGGCCATACAAATGGGTTGGTGAAAGCCTAATGGATAAGCTCAGCTAATAAGGGCTCAGCTCATCCAGGATTAAGGTTGCTGAAGCAAGTCAGCAAGTCGCCAAATGTAAACTCAAATTGCTAGTCAACAAGGATCAAAGCAACCTTATGCATTGCTTCAGGTCGTTGAGGACGGGGTCTAACCCGTAGGTCGAAGCATGCTTTCCCAGCCACCATCTAGAAGCTCACTATAATTCAATCTGAGAAGGAGTCAACTTTCAAAATTGAAAATTAATTAATTGCCTATATGGAAATCTGTTTCCAAATCAAATATTGTCTATTATGGAAGTGCAATCAATCCATGATTCTTTTCCTTTTTTGAATTACATTCGAATTATAACACCCCAACTACTATAAATAGGGGTTAAAATCATTGTATAAGAGACGAGATAATGAAGATATACTGTTACTCAGCCAAAATACATAAAAATGAACAATCATATATGTAGGCATTGACTTAGGCTGAACCACATTAAAAGCTTTCTAGTGTCTTCTTATTCTTCCTCTCTATCTTTCTTGTTATCTTGCACGCTTGATTTGCAATTTGAGTTTTGGGTTTTAGTTGACTAGATTTGTATGTTAATACTATGTAATTTTAGCTATTTTTGAGGGCATGATGTACTTCTTATACATATACCCACACTTAAATTTTCAAAGTTAAGGGTAGACACACATGAGAACCTTTTGATTGAAAGATCAATGGTTTAATCTTTGCTGCCTCCACTTTCTTAACTCACATGGCATAATAGTATCTTTAATTGAGAAGATAATGTTTTAATTTTTCTTGTATCCACCTGTAGTCTCAAGATTCTTCGTGATTTGCTTCAATGATGATAATAGATAAATGATACACGATATATAGTAATTGTATGTCTATATGTTAAAGTATTATATCTTATATAATGTTAATAGACATACTACACTATGCTTGATAAATATTAAAAGTTATAAAATATTTAACGATAGATTGTTTGTTCAAAATGGTCCTAAAATAAAAAAGTTACTACATTTTAAAATTGAGTTAGGTTCAACAATCCCCTGTTGGCCTCATTTCCCTTCAAAATTGGGAAATAAAGTATAACAGTTGATTGTTGGCCTTTGTCAGGGTTTTGGTTCAAAAACTAAAAGTAATTTGTTCTAAAAGTGTACCAAATGGCTATATATATTTTTCTGCTTTTCATATAAACTAAGAATCATCAAATACAATATAATAGAGAGTATGAACTTCATAGTTTAACAACAATTACTCCTTATTTCATCAAAATCAAAATATAAGCTTTTCATTATGAAATTCTTCTATTCTAGGAGGTTTATTTGTTTCGTATACTCTTAAGAAAGTTTGTTTTAGTTACTCTTCATCTTATATCTATAACCAATTATAAAGGCCGAGATATCCCTTTGATAAACACTTAAAATGGTGAGCATCCCTTATGAATTCTTTAAGAGGGTGATGTATCCCTTGTAAAGAAAGGATTTGCTCAAGGAATAGTAAGGATTTGTAAAATCTTGATCAAGTATTCAATTCAAACTTGAAGGGATAGTGGAGAAGTAAGCTCAAGTTTGTGAAGCTTAGAAAGTGGACGTATAACCTAGAGCGAATCTTCAAAGAGGAACTATTATGAATTATTGTGTTTGATCTCCCTATCCATTGTTTATTTATGTTTTGATAATATGCTTTGTTGTTGTTGATGAATTTATTAAATATATCATGCTTTAATATTTATCATTTTACTTGGATGATTAAATGGTTGACTATGTTTGTACTTCTTGATTCCTTATCTACATGTAATTGAATGAATTACTTTGCATAAGTATTTTAATTTGTTATATTTCATGTGTAAACATCTTCATTGAACTATATTGTATTGTTCGAACTGAAATCATTCTTATGGTTTTCCAAATCGAGAAATTTTCAATAAGAATTTTAATAATTATAAAAATTTTGAAAACACCTAATTAACCCTTCTTAGATGTAGATTACTTTGTCCTACACAACTCTCTTAGTAAAGAAATTAAAATTTCAATACAAGTGTTTCTATACTATGTCTCTGGTTCAAACAAAATAACTATTGTGAGAGAAAGTATTAAAAATATTTAAAACATAATAAAATTGTATTTTAATTTTTTCTAACTAAAATTTTGAAAATTTTTGAAATCAGCAATCACTTAACAATATTAGGAAATAAAAAGCCATGTAAAGTGAAGTGAATTGTTTTTTTTTTTTGTGGTTACTAAAATTTAGAATGCTATATAAATAGTTTCATTTTTATTTTCATTTTTTTAAAATCAAGATGGTAGATTATTTTAGCGTCGGAATTCAGGGATTTCTTTAGACAAAAATAACTATGAATGTAGATTATTAGTACTGAGGAATAGGCATCTATAATTATAAGAAATTTTAGAAATATCTTCTACCGAATTCCCTTTTAACAGAAAGCAAACCCACCTCATTTGCAGAAAGGGTTAACCCAAAATCTAAGCCATTATGGGATTTAGCCCATCCTGGCATCAAATAACTTGTCCTAAAAGTAGGTTCAGCACTTTGAAAAGCACAAGAATACGAATTACTTTTGCTTGGGGGGGGGGTACTCAATGTGAATTAAAATTCATATATACAAAATTTTAGTTGCCCCCAGTATCTCATATTTCAAAAAGTGTTCCGCAAATCCCACCATTTTTTAAGAGAAAATGAATTTAAAGTATTTTTAGAAGAATGTATGTAACATAATTGATAATTATGAAAGAATTTTAATTACCTACTGTTTGGATTCATGATTAAAAAATAAATAAATATCCAGATACTTCTAATTTCTAATATTAAAGTTTATAATTAATTAAAATCGAACAACAATTAAGTAGTGGAATTCATGAATAAATGCTTTGTTGATTTGTTATTCACTCCAAATCGCTAGAAGTCATTTATATAATGTTAGATTAAACTAGACATATAAGATGAAAGTCATGATTGTTATAAGCAATTTTACTTATCATCAGCAGCTTTCAATTTGCGAATATTTTTTGTTCACGTAATTCCAGTGGTTTGACCAGAACGACCAACCAGATTTACATGTCTAATTCTCACGACTTAATTCTCATCTGTAACTAGTAAGCGAAGGAGTTAATTTTTGAGTGAATCCACGTCTACATTTTTCACATTTTTTCATTCTTTATATACTAATTATTAATAATAAAAGTTAATGTGAGTGAACATAACCTAAACACAAAGATACAAGTATGAAAAAAGTATTACTTTTTTTACTATTAATAACGCAGTGATATCCCATATATATATATATATATATATTCTTTTTGAACCTCTTTCTTCTTTCAATGTCTAAACCTAAGATGTTCTATGTGTGTGTTAAGTGATTTGTCACTCACACTACAAAAAATGGTGGTATTTAGCAGCGCTTGTTTGGATGCGGTTATGTGAACCGCCTCTAAAATACTTTATTGTGGCCACCATGTTTTAAGAAATTTTTAATAATAGCGACGGTTTAAGTAACAACCGTTGCTATGTTTTAAGGATTTTTTTTTTTTATAATAGCGGCAGTTTAAGTGGCAACCGTTGTTATGTTTAACAATAGTGATGATTTAAGTGACAATCACTGCTATGTTAAAAACTGAAATCCATAGATTGGCACTGCTCCTCGTCATCCCATTAACCCAAACTCATAAACAAAAACCCCTTTCTGCATAAACAAAAACTTGTTGTCCAAAGTTTGCTTTGCTCTCTGTAGTCGAGACCAAAATGAAGCTGCTAAGGACAAAGGAAGGCTGGTCATTGATTTTTTTTTCTAGTCACACATAAAAAGTTTGAAATTTTTATGTTTTCTTTGCCAATTCTTACAAGATTATGTAGTCTGTACTCTATATATAATGAGTAATAAATGTTTCAACCTTGCTATTGGGGTTTTAATTGAAAACCTAGTAGGTTTTTTTTTTTTTTTTTGTGGTAGGCTGAAAACCTAGTTGTTGTTATCACTGCTACATTGCTCCTGTACCTTCTGCCCTTGCTTCATTGATAAACTCTATTTTTTGTTGCTTTTTAAGGCATGTTTAGAAGCCTTTTTCTTCTAATGCTATGCTTATCTTCTTTTTGTGGCTATTGCACACTTCATAGAGATGTAAAACCATACTCGTGTGTAAGTTTGATGCCTCTGTAACAAGTATGATCTAAGTTTGAATGTTGCAATCGCGTGAATCAAGTAACCATCTGAACATTCTTTTATTATACCTAAAACTAATTATCTTTAATAGACGTGAACGACCCTAAACTAGCCATCCTTGCTCTAAAAATCTCCAATGTTGAAACACTCATTAGAATTAGGAGAGAGCACATGGGGAATTTATTAAAAGAAAAACCTTGTTATGAAAACTTAAAATCTAACCATTCAAGCCAACCCCATTGACACACCCAACATTCTTTGCTCAGTGTCTTTAGTTTACCCAACCTTAAACTAAATTGGCCATAATCAGCTTGAGGAAAAAAAGTATTGATCTAGTTAAATTATCTTTTATGGAAACAACCAAACCCATTAGTGAATGGTTGGTCATCTATTAAGACCAGAGCATATAAATAAAATTTAACCTCCTAATGATATCATAAGGACAATACCTATAGGAAGAGAAGAATAAACAACCTTGAGTTTGGAATAAAATGAGAAAACCTGAGGTCAAAAGTAGAAAATGATAAAAGAAAACAATTACATGTTCTCGCAATTTATTCTCTCATGAGATCTAGTATTGATTCTAGTCAATATTATTTTTTCAAATTTTGTACTTTGTGAAGTTGATTACTTAATTTCGATATTTTGTTCAAAAACTTCAAATTTCAAGTTAAGAAAATACATTGAGCAACAAGCATTTATATGAAAGAGGTGTTTCTTAGGTAGCAGTTTTGCTTCAGACCAGTCTTCACTTTTGAAAGAAAACCTTTATCATAGTTTCACATCTTTCTCAGGTTTATACTTTCCCTAGATACCTGGTTTTCGAGCTCCTAACCGCATTTTCTTTGCTATGATTTTCTAAATTGGCTTCCTTATCAATGTGTTTGCTTTAGTCTGCATTTTGACCAACATTCATTTGTTGTCGATTTTCATGTTTTTCACCCCTACCACAAGATTATACAAGACAAGTGAAGGGAATTCAAACCCAGATATCTTGGACTGCTACTTTGAAGAATTAATAATTAGTAACTGGCTACTACATTCATCACTTTGTTGTCCTTATTATTTAAACTAAAAAGCTAAAAGTTCTATTAAAACAAGTGACAAATATCACGAAGCAAGAAATCTAGATCAGAAAAAACTATTCACATAATAAGCTTCTACCATAACTAGGAAAGATTTCCATAGAATCCCTAAGACTAGATGTCAATTTTGCTTATCAACCATCCCAAGAGGCAATGATGTAGAAATTTAATGTTTGTGTAGACATGTCACCTGTGAAATAGTCTTACACTTTTCAAATTTATAGTTAGATGTATGTTATATAAGGGATGTAATTGGAATTTCAACTTTGTCACGCATTGCCTAGAGCTAAAAATCTCCGCAAGCCATGTGAAAATGATAGTAAGCATTGGACTTCATGTATAAAATTAAGATAGCAAGTGCTTTAATTCTAAGGATATTGTCAATGATCAATAGCATAATGTTGTACTTTCTACTTCTAATGTATCCTAGTGGCATTCAAGCTTTTCCTTTACTTTTTCCCTATTGCAAGAACAATTATAATTTCCCATAAAAAATAATATTCATCATCACAAATCAAAAACCTCAAATCTATTAATTTTGGATTTCAAGTATTCATGTATCCAATACCTCACAATTTAGTACTTTCAAGTAATGAATTTAGTAATACCTTGAGCTTCAATTCATTATAATCACTTTAGGGTGGCTGGAAATCCTTTTAAGAAGAAAAGGGATCTCAGGTAACCTATGAGCTCTTTGGACCATAACATATGCTTCCTTCATCCTTTCTTTTTTCATTTCTATGCTCTTTGCAATCCTTCTAGTAGCAACTATGCTTGATTTTATGCTTTTTTTGCAGTTTTGTAAACTTTTTCAGTATATGTTTCTTGTTAGTTTCATATAAAATGAGAAGGTACGTGGTTAACAGTAAGTCACTTGAGCATTTTTTTTTATGTCATTAGACCATGCTTGACAAAGACTTTGTATAAGAGTCTACACTTTGAAGTGATTGGTATGAAATATATTTAGTCCAATCAAACAAAATGATGGTTAACATTAAGGGCTTAAATAAACTTTGATCTAGTTGCCTATAAAATGCTAAGCTTAGTCCAAATGAAGTACTAAATTAAAATAATCCAAACCCATCATCTATCTACACTGACATACTTTCATATAGGAGGACATATATTGCATCATATGTCATCGATATATTGATATAAAGTTCATATATTTGTGATTCACAAGATTGAGCGTGCTTTTGTTTCTTTACTATGATTTAATTTGTTTATTATTGAATAGTTAGTTTTCAAACCAGAATTCATTAAACTCTGGCATAATTGAATTGTTATTTTTGCATATCTGAATTTCTAAGTAATTCTTCAGTTTGATATTTTTTTTTAGGATGGTGTTAATGTTAATTTGGGAGATCAATTTTCACCCATAGATGCGGATCTTGGCTAGTCTTTTTAGGTTTTATTGTATTATTGGTTTTAAATAGTTTTTGATTGGAATGTAAAAGTTGATTAATATTATAACTATTAGTTATACATTTAAATATTTTATTTGAATGAATGCTATTTTTATTACATTTGAATGAAAACCATTTTTATTACACCATGGATTTGTATTTTTATTTTATAGGGACAATTAGTGTTATTAATTAATAGAATGAATAGATTGAATGGCTTAAAATTTTGAAAAAAAAAAGATTTAATAGCGGTTTTTTAAACATAAAAATTTCAAAAAACAATAGTGTGAATATAAAAAAATAGTAGTAGAGGTTAGCAAAATTAAATATAAAAATTTATAAAAAAATAACGGCGGTTAAACAACCACCACAAAATTAAATTGCAAAATTTCAAAAAATAATAGTGGTGGTTCTATAACCGCCATTAAATTCCATTTTTTCAGTTGTTCCTTTTAACCGCGACTAATGTCAACCTAGTGCCATATTTTCTGGTGCTTCTCATAATCGCAGCTATTATACTTTGTGGTGGTTCAAACTGCTGCTATATATAGTTTGTAACAACAGCTATTTTAAGAATTTTTTTTTGTAGTGTCATGATATTAAAAAAATAGAATAGTTACTTTTAATGGGACCACTTGGATATGGCCATGTTTTGATGAAATATTTTAAGCTTTTGAGAAAAATTTAAATATTTGCTGAATATAGAAGTGGGATATATATCTTTATAATTTTAATTTTAATCCAGCCACTCATTTATTAGAACATTCATACGCATTGATACACACACCAATTATAACAAAATTTTAAGAGTTAATTTGATATATTTATCAATAAGTAAGAAACTTCAGATCATTAATAATATTATTATAATAATAGCTAATATATGATGCATGGAGTACATAGAATTACTAACATCAGTAATGTGAAATTTCATATTTAGAGAACTAAAATAATGGAACCAAAAGTATGACAATTTTTTTATGTATAATATCACTTTCTATAATATAACTTTGAAATCTTAAATATAATTTATAATATATTAATATTTAAAAATTCAAGACATCTTATTGTTTGAAAAATATAATAGCTAAAATTAGATTTTGATCATTTTTAAACTTATATTTGTACTGTACGTTATATATAAGTTGTCTAATTAAAAATACACAAAATATAGACTATTTAGTACACTAATATTATGTATTTGTACACTTATATTTGTAAATTTTTTACTTTAATTATTGCATATTTAATTCACCCCGCGCAAAGAGAAAATAGTGGAATTGATTCTTAGTTAAGCAAAATAATTTATAATGTAGTTTTTCCTGAACAAAAATGCCAGTGAGTATGATCTGCGTGAGTGGGAGAAAACATTTTCGTCTTTAAAATAATGGAGGTTGTTTTCTCCGGTATTTTCCATATGTAACATTGAAAAAATAGAACTTTTTGCATGATTTTAATATTTTGTAACTATAAGCACAAACAAATATATTTTAATATTTTCCAACAAACAGACAGACTTAATCACCTTGCTGATGTCAATGCAACCTTTTCTTGTATTTCTTTGTCTTGGACTGGCAAGTTAAGTATGATTTCATCAGTATTACAAGAAGTTTGAGTTTATCCTATGTCTACCCTTAAAGTCTCTTTGGAAGTTTGTTCTAAATTGGACTCTCTATGCCGTCGCATGCTATCGTTCTTATAAAGAGTCAGTGACGACAAACAGCAGTATTTTTGTCCAAAGGTTTGGTCAGCTCTATGCCAATTGAAAGATGCAAAGGGTTTAGGTTTTGAAACCTTTCCAAACACAAAGTGTGCAGCCATGGGAGTTTGAAGGCGATAGTGTTGGTTCTTTTTCTAACCCCAGTTTGCGCCAAAATCGATGGAAGCCACTTCCTTGTCAAGTGATTAAGCTATATGTGGAGGTTTGGTGTTAGGGTTGTGGTATGATAATTATGAGTGTTTTGTTAAGTCTAGTTCTTATTTCAAATGATTTATTAATTAATTTTATGATAACAAGCATTTTGGATATATTTATTGTGATTATTTTTAGTGAAATTACCTAGGAAAAGATTGAAGACATTGTTGAAGACTTAGTATGAGGCCTACGATTTTTCTTGTAAAGGTTTAGGGTATTTATTAAATCCAGCTCAAGATTGAAAAATATTTTTGGTTAGTATTTGCTTCTGGAATCTTGAAAAAACTCCTCAAAATATTTTCTGCAAAAGATTTTATAAATTTTATTATTGGAAAATATGATTTTTAACTGAAAAGAATGATTTGGAAAATAATTTAAAAGGTTCAAATACAAAATCATTTCAAAATTTTAGTTCAAAATCAATTTTTGAAGAAGTGAATTCATTCAAGAATTGATTCATGCAATTTAGGTGACAATAGCTTGAGAGCCTTGTATATTGACTACATTGATTCAAGCTTGAAAATTTTTGAACTTGAGAATCCATTCATGCCCTTTTGAGTTTTTCCAAAGATCCCTTCATTTTGAGAGAATCAATTCGCTTTTAAAAACTATGCCATTGAGAACCCATTTAAGAATTGATTCACATTTGAATTCTAACCCCAAGAATCGATTCACCTATGGTAAAGTTCAAATTAATGGCTGATTTTGTGTCTAACGGGTTTCTCTCTATTTAAACCATTTCCACACTCATTTAAGGCTATTTTTCATAACTTTATGAGGCAAATACACCCGTCTTTCCCTAAGCTTCATTTGATTTTCTTCATTGCTTATGCCTGAGATGAATTTGAGCAAATTTGTAGCCTAGTGAGCTTCAATTAGAGATTTAAACTCTTGATTGCTTACTTATAAACCTTAAATCTTCCCCTTATTTTCTAGGTTTCTATCTTGGGTGAAGGATCCCAAGTGTGTGTTCTAGAATGAAGATGCTCTAGGTTTTAGTTTTAAGTGAGGTAGCTTAAAGGGTGGGTGTTGTATTCTATTCACATTTGTAAAGAGGCTTTTTCAAGTGCTGGTTGAAAACTTGAAGTAATAGTGAAGAAGTAGCCAAAGCCTGCAAAAGCTCGAGTAATGGATGCATACCTTGGAGCGAATCTTCAAAAAGGAACCACTATAAATCTGTGTTTTGCTTTCTCTTTCCTTATTCTCTTTAAATTTCTACACTTAATCTTGTGGATTTATTGTTGTTCATGTTGTTAGTGACTTGTTAGGGTTTTGGAATTCAGATTGCTTTAGTTTGCCCTATGAATTGTTGTTTACTATTTCCTTGGTATCAAAATTTTGAGAAATTGAAAAGGGGATGTTCAAAATGATTTGAAAATTATAAAATCCTAGAATCAATTCACCTTCTCTTAGTGGAATCTAGAACTACAATTGGCATTAGAGAATGACTCTTGGTAGGAATTTTGAAAATACTGACTTGGTTCACAATGCTTTGCTCGTAGACTATAGGGTGGTAGCTAAAGATTACTGTTACTAAAATGTCCATGGAAATGGTTATGCCTACCTTACAAAAGCTCTTTGGTAATTTGGAGAACATGAATTGGAGCTTAATTCACTACAAAAAAACTACATTTTAGCGATCGACAAGTTGAATTTTGGACGCAGACAGTTTTTGTGACCGAATAGAGACTGAAATTCAAGAGTGGCTAAAACCCCAGTCGCAAGACAATCAACGATCGAAACAAGGCAGTCCCTGAGTTTAGAGACCAAATTTGCCACCATATATTTTGGTCACTAAGATTTTAGAAGTTCGGTTGCAGTTTTAATTTTTGCCACTAAATATTTCGATCGCTGTTTCGGTCTCTACTTCGATCACTAAGAAATTTGTGACCAAATGGTCGCTGCTTCATTTTTTGCAAACGAATTTTGGTCTCTATTTTGGTCACAAAAAGGCAGAATCAGTGGCCTAAAACTTTGCAACCAAACCCTTCGGTCATTGTTTCTAGTTTAAATTTTTGCCGACCAAATTTTACGGTCACTATTTCGATCGCAAAATGGTAAAACCTGGAAAAAAAATTGTTCAAGAATTCAACCAATGAACAGCTTTTGCTGTCATTTTTTTGGGTACTTGTTTGACACATAAATTCAATCAATGAACAACTTTTACAGTCATTTTTTTTAGTACCTGATTGTCACATAATAATGCTACAAATCCAATCCAATACCATCTATAACAATCTAAAAGCCATTCAATTGCAGTGTATAGTAAAATCAATCAATTAAAATAAGAGTAAATACACAAACTGTGAAACTCA